>JANZLF010000007.1:31419691-31438332 GCA_026546835.1 Erythroxylum foetidum | reverse complement strand
GGTTCGGGTTTTGACTAGACCCATATCCAAATCCATATCCACATCCATTTTTTAACATCCATTTACAATCCATTTAATATCCATTTTTTAGCATCCATATCCATTTTTTAGGGTCGGGTAGTACAGATATGGATCGGGTTGAAAATCCATTGCCATCCCTAGTTGCTACTACTCCATTCCAACTTTGTCCTGTAAGCATTCATCCATTTAACCAAGTAATGGAAATGAACTGTATTATTTAAAGTAATGGGTGTTTTGTAAATCTATGGGTCTTATGTTTATAAAATAAGGTGGTTTCTAATTTTAAGAATTTAATAAAAAAATTTGATCGAACCTATCAAACTTCCTCGAACATAAATACAAAATTTCAAACTTGGGCCTGGCCCGATTAGGCTCTTTAACTTCTTTAAAAATTACTCTAATCAAAATTAAATAGAAAATAAAAAATTTCGATTAAGTTATTATTTGATTTTAAATTAAATTTATTATATAATTTACTTTGAATAGAACCGGCTGAACTACAACAATTTTAAATTAATTAATTTTTCGATTCAATTTAATTAATTAATCAATTTTAAAAAATAATCATTTTTATAAATTAGAATAAATCAGTCATCTTTATTTAATAGTCTCCTTTTCTAATTAAACTTTAAATTTTTTAGGTAGAATAAAATATTTCAAACTTTTTAATTTTATTAAATTGAATCAATTTTTTAAAAAATAATCGTTTTTATAAATTAGAATAAATCAGTTAGCTTTATTTAATATTCTCCTTTTCTAATTAAACTTTAAATTGTTTAGGAAGAAAAAAAGTATTTCAAACTTTTTAATTTTATTTGATTTTTACTACGGATATGTTTAATCTTTTAAATATGAGATAATAATTTTTTATCTCAAATTTGAAATATTGCTTCAAACACTTAACTTGATAGTGATTAAATAAAATGGATTAAAATTTGGCAATCAAATTAGATATAAATCTCTTATTAATTTTGAGTCCAAACTCAAATATATAATTTATTAAAATATATAATTTAATAATTATTAAATACATTTAATTGTAAATGATAATGAGTTTATTCATATTCAAATTTTATAATCATCATACCCAGTATGAAGCAAATGAAATCACCTATTTCATAATTATTGTATCAATGTTGTCCTATTGCATCTGGTCCATACATTTGTGTGGGTCTCATATAAATATATGGACCAAATGCAATAGAACAGTATTGTCACAACAATTATGAAACAGGTGATCTGTTCTCAGTATAAAGTTTTGCATTAAAGACGAGTCTTGAGATGTTTGGTAGTACACAGCCTTACTCTTAAAAAATAAAGAGATTATTTCTGATAAACTCATGTACAGATGTCACAGAAAAATAACGAAGCAAATTAATATAATAAATAAGCTAAACTAAAATTTTTGTTTATTAATGATAAGTTTAAAATTGATTTACCAAACTTGTACCTTACGACATGCTTAGTATATATTTATTTCACTGATATTAGAATAATAATTTGTGTGTATTAGAGAGTAAGGCAAGATGTTAGGCAGGAATTTGCCTTGTGTATGTTCAGGCATTTTCAAGACGTTAATATCTTGCTAAGACATCACTTGCTCCGTACGTTTTTTATCAGAGAAACACGCGTGTCAGTGTTTCTTGTTGGTGTGAAATGTATCTTCACATATTTTCTTGTTGGAAAGTTCTCAGAGAAACACATGGTGCCATTTTTTCCTGGAAAATCTTCAAAAGAAACGTTCTCGATCTTACGTTAGGTCAAAGATTACACACCAAACTAACAGGTGTCACTAAACAAGAGGCATCTGGACTTCATGAGGGAGGTGAAAACAAAAGTTAGCAGGAATCATTGAAGTAACATGTAACATGCTCGGATGCTCCATTTCTGAAATGATGAAGTCCATTGGACTTTCTCTGTAAACATTATTGTCCTCAGACTAGGGTTCAGATAATTGTGTAGTTGCGCCTGTTCTAACCATGTTTTTCTCCCAAAACACTATCATTTTATGTCTATATTTACATATAAAACAATGGCGTTTTATGGATAAAAATAAGATTGGTAGCAGAGAAATAAATAGTTTTTAATAATAGGTTAATTATAAAAAAAGTTCAAAATTTTATCAAATTTTAATTATAATATGAACTTTAAAAAGTAAATACTTAAACTTTTAATATTTTTTAACCCAAATTTTAGAAAATGGCAATAAAATGTATAAATTTTCAATTTTCTTTAATTTTAACCTTACATTATCTGTTATTCTCCTTATACCCTTAATTACTCATTTTTTGTTTATTCTTCTGATGCTCCAAATTATTCTTATATTACAGCGCAATGCATCAATAAAGTCGTTGGAGCTGCGTAATCTGAGATATATCATTTTTAAAATTAACGAAAATACTAACGTCGGATTATAATTGAAAAATTTTGAAAGTTTGAAAAATTTATTGCTATTTTTTGAAAATCATGCTAGAATTGAAAATTTAAAAAACTAAGCATTTTATTGCTAATTTTCAAAGTTCGGGTTATAATTAAAAATTGAATAAAGTTTGAGTTTTTTTTAAAATGTAATTAAACCTTAATAATACTTTAAAACGTTAATCTAAAGCTAAAATAATAGGACAAAAGATATAAAATTTTAATAGTTTCCATTAGGATTAAATAGTTATAAAACCAGCTAGAGATTATGTTACTTATCGAAAAATTTGAAGTTTAATTTTAAAAATATTAAATAAATCTTAATTGATTTTTTTAGTTTATAAGAACTTATTAATTAATAAAATTGACTGATTAATTAATATATTAATTAATTTTAATATTAAAAATTATTAAAATAAATCGAACTGAAAAGTTAAACACTTTATCAAAAGTTTAGTTAATTCAAAGACATAATTGAACAGCAAAATTTAGATGTCAATGGACGGGATGACACAAAATCTGAATTTTAGCTTCAAATTTTAAATTTTAACTAAAAAATTGAAATCCAATCATACTTTATGAATTTTAGCCCAATCCAACTTGACCCTTTGTTTTTGCATCTCAAATCAAACTCAATTGAGTTCAATCGATACCAAAATTACGTTATTTTATTGAATCATTTCGAGCCAGTTCGGTTTGGTCAAACCCATGTATGAGCTAGGTGATCGAACCTGACTTGTTGAGTTTGGGTCAGAATATGTGTCTTGAAGGATTCTTTTAACAAGCTAAACAACCAACATGCTGTGGCTGGTTTCTTATCTAGACTTAAGAGACCAATTAGCACATTAAAGGGGATTGAGAAACCTCTGCATTTTCTGCCGAACTTATCAAGTACTTGATTCATTGCCAGATACTATGTTCATTAGCTCCGAACTTAAAAGACAGGTCTCATTTGTAAGTTAAATGTAACAATACTTAAGCAGAGACATTTCACATGTAACTATTTTGGTATGAGTTTGCAATCAGACTACTGGTTTCCGAGTAATCAATCTGACAACTTGATGAACTGGTGTCGTCTGTACAATCTCCGGTATCGATTGAAGCGATTGTTTTGGGATATAGAACAGGCTTGGGAGGCAATTCTAGGCATTCAACATCTGCTTCAAGCATCTCCAGAACCTTATTCATTGGAGGACGATTGGCAGGATTCATTTGTATGCACCATAGTGCCACTATAACCATTTTCTTCACTAATTTCATTTCACATTCGGATACATCCTCTGTTTCGAACTTTCCCATAGTTGCTTCCCCGTGGACCCAATCTGGAAAGTATTGGCTTGAATGGTTTGTTTCTGTACTTAGATTCTTCTTTCTCCCAGTCATTTCCATCAAGAGCATTCCATAATGTTCCTGTAAAACAACTCAGGTGCTATGTATCCTATTGTTCCTCTTATTGCAGTAACAGACACAATGCTGTTGTTGGTGGGATAGAGTCTGGCAAGTCCAAAATCAGAAACTTTGGGAGTGAAATTCTCATCAAGAAGAATATTGTGAGGCTTAATGTCGAAATGTAGAATCTGCATATTGCAGCCTTTGTGCAAGTATTCAATACCACGAGCGATGCCGACAGATATTTCGAACAACTTTTCCCAACTTAAAGTGGTGAATCCTTCTCTGGAAAAGATGTACTTGTCTAGGGAACCTTTTGGCATGAAATCATAGACAAGAGCACGCTTCGATCCTTCAACACAATAACCAACTAGTCTTACCACATTAACATGATGAATCCTTCCAATTGTTGCAACTTCATTGATGAATTCTTGGCCGTTAGCATTGGACTTTCCGAGCATCTTTACTGCTGCAAGGTGACTGCTTCGGAGCTTTGCTTTGTATACCGAACCATAGCCTCCTTCTCCCAACTTGTCCTTGAAGCCATTGGTCATCTTCCTAATTTCTGAGTAAGAGTACCTTATTGGCATGAGATTGTTCTGACTTTGCAGAAATGCCTCAACAGTGTCATACATAGATAAATGCCTCCTTCTCCATGTGTAGAACAAGAACATGAACACGCACGGAGAGCATAATACTATCTTTACCATGGTGATTATTCCTGTGAAGAAGGCATCATTTCACAGAACCAAAACAATCACTGTATAAACTAAAAAGTCCAACAGAATTCATATTTGGCTTTCCCACTTCAGGTTATGGATGAGCAATTTTCTTTAGTTGAAAGTATCATGAGCATATCTGTTAAACCTGAAAGAAAATGTCCCTTACCAATTAACATCAAGATCAAATGTCGCTGCAATGCATCTGCACAAAATAGAAAAGTTTAGATGCTGGGTAGAATTGCAATCTGAAAACAGCCTTCCTAACACAATACTACTGCCATTGGATAGTTCTCAGTGTGTAGTTTGAGGAATTAATCTTCATATGAGTAATCCGAATTCAACGTGCAAATCCTATTAATGCTATTTGATACACTATACTAAGCATCTTATGAACCTCTTTAGGTCTCAGTGTTTTGCTAGACGTTCGGGCAGGGATTACTCACTTCTCAATATATCACCCAATGTATCCCAGATAACTGCAAGAATTTAGCAAACAATATCATCAGTCAGCAGATCACAGCACTAGACTCGTGCATACAGAACTAATATATTTGACAATTCCAGCATTCTATGCAAGGAATTGGGTAGAGGAAGTTCTGATTCTTCGTGTCAAACCAAATTCTGTTTAGTTTACTGACAATTTGAACCATTATAGAAGCTTCATGTCAGGAAATCACAGATCACTATCCAAGCATAATCACAGATCACAAGCATACTTACGAGCTCTGTAATTCTACAATTTCAGTGGATTCTCGAAACTAAAATGGCAGTCTAGAATGAAAAAGATACCTCCTTTTGAGCAGGTTTTACCACCTCTTGACCCATCCAAGTAGCAGTATTCTTCTCCTAGGCAGGGTTCACAAACAACTTCATACCAAGCAATCTCAAATCCATATACCAGACCATTATGAACTTCCATGTATGTAACAGTTCTATTATCTTTGAATGGCAAAGAGTACATAAACATGCTTTCTATTCTGCAAGAATCATCCACATCTCCTATTCCCCCACCAGTCATGACATATGAGTACTTATCTTCAATACAAGGAGAAGTACTCACATAGAGAGAAGAATCCACCATACGATCACACTTCACAAAAAGCATCACTCTTGATGGGTCTTCGTTTTCAGACCACCTGTTCGTGCGAAATCCATAAGGATCTCTGAAAGTGAAGTTATTGCCACTGAAAGAGTAGGCAGGAACGGAGGAGCAATCATTGTTCTGAACACCAGCGTCCGTCACTCTAAGTGTGAAGTTGTTGTAGTTGATGGATTGTACAAAGTACACGCCATTGTACAAATACAAGACTGTGACGTTCTTAACACAGGATAGTTCATAGAAGGGAAAACCACAGTGTGATGGATCGCTCTGTAACC
This sequence comes from Erythroxylum foetidum, assembly GCA_026546835.1. Lineage (NCBI taxonomy): Eukaryota > Viridiplantae > Streptophyta > Magnoliopsida > Malpighiales > Erythroxylaceae > Erythroxylum > Erythroxylum foetidum. Next base: position 31,432,405 of record JANZLF010000007.1, on the reverse strand, counting down.
GAAAAGGGTAGCTTATGTTGTGAAGATTGCCGCACGAAGATGGGGGGCACCGATGATTTTGCTGGCTAATGCAAGTTCGAAGGCAGAGAACGACAAAAACAAAGGTTGGAACACCGGGACAGATATGTCTGAACCTATACATCTTATCTAGGCAGAAACTCGATTAATGGTCCCTTAACGAAAAACAGAAAAGAAAGAATCTTCGGAACTTTTTAAGTTCGATGCAGGTCTAAACAATCATTTTCACGGTCCAATGTAAATAATTTTGACCAGGTCAGAAAGTTTTGATTGTTTATCATCTTAAGCCTTGAACAGATAAGATGGTGGTTGAGAAAGTTGACTTAATGAAACTGTTATATCTTTGAATTCTAATTACAGAACGCGGAGTATGAAACCGTCTCAGATTCATTGGCTCGATCCTTGGTTGATGATTACTTCAAGTCAAAAGGTTGATTTTGTGATCCAACGAACAAAAACAGCAGGTGGGTTTTCTTCTTCGAGCCTCCATTAGAGTACGAGTAGAGATTTTTGACAATTCTTTGTTTTCTTTGAACAGATCCTGTAAAGAACTAAGATCAATCATTTCTTGGCAAGAGCAAAAGCTCCGGAGACATGGGATATTCCTTGGAAATGAAACACGTTATCCTGTGTTTGTTCTTGCAAGTTCTTGTAGGTTATGGATGAACAATTTAAAGTGGAAGAAATTGTGAAAACTTTCTGTATATTTCTCAATCATAACACTGTACATCATTCCATCTATTTATACATGAATACGAATACTATTAGCTATGCTAATCTTAACTAACTAACTAATCAGAAAATAACCGCTATCAGCTAATTAATAAAACTCATCAATGGAATCGGCGTCGGCGGCTGTAAAGAATCAAAGTGTGGACGTCGTGGTCCGGTGATCAGATTCCCATTCAGACTTAAAGATAAGCAACCGGAGCACTGTGGCTTTCCAGGTTTTGACTTAACTTGCACAGAGAGGCGTGAGACCTTGTTAGAGCTTCCAACTTCTATAAAACTGCATATAAACACTATAGATTATGTGTCTCAGGCGATTGTTGCTTCTGATCCAAACAATTGTCTTCCAAGACAGGCTCTAAACCTCAGTTTATCCAATACCCCCTTTGAGTTCCTGTCTAGTTTCAGTTATAATTACTCGTTTTTCAACTGTACATCAGAAAACAGAAATATTTACCTGAAAATGCCACGCCTTAGTGTTCCAGGTTATGATGTGTATGTCTTTTCTCCTCATGAATCCTTTAGCTACCTCTCCTTGGCGTCCTGCAAAAAGATGTATACCCTTCCCTCACTTCCTAGAGAAATCAATAGCAGGGATAATGTTCTTTATCTGAATTGGTCAAGCCCGGCATGTGCATATTGTGAAGCACAAGGAAAGTTCTGTGGATGGAAGAGTACCGACATCAAGACTGATATTGGATGTTTTGATAGGCCTAAAGAAAATGGAGGTAAGGTGTTAACGTCTTTTCTCAATTCTACTCTCAGTTCATAGATTTGAATTCGTAAGTTCTTATGACAGGAAATAGGAAAGTGATTCTCCAAGTCCACAGATTGGTTCAAAAGACAATTTTAATTCGGGTTTGAGAGAATTCCATGCCCAAAAACGGTTAGGAGTAGAGAAATGAATAGTTGTTGTGAATGAGGTCTCTGGAAAAGCTCTAGCATTTGTTTTATTTAGACTTATGACACACTATCTGCATAGGAAACCAAGTTTCCTCGCAAACCTTTGATTTTTCAATCCTACCAGAAAGTAAGCAGCTAATGATGTGATGATTCTTTTCCAGGCACCACAAAGAAGATAATAGCTAGTGGTAAGCCCTTTTTCATATCCAGATTCGAAGTCTTTCTTTATTACCTTGCGTATCTTGCTTATCTTAAATCTTGGATTACCAACAAAAGCTAGTGTTAACGCAGTTGTGGCTGTTGGCTCATTTCTTATCATCCTACTGGCGCTCCTTCTCTACCGTCTGTACAGGAAGGACAGATCAGATAAAGAAAACCAAGCAAGAGTGAAGGGATTCTTGGAGGATTACAAAGCCTTCAACCCTGCAAGGTATGCATATAATGATATTAAAAGGATTACCAATGAGTTCAAAGACAAGCTGGGTCAGGGAGCATATGGAACTGTGTACAAAGGAAAGCTTTCTGATGAGGTATATGTGGCTGTGAAGATTCTGAACAGCTCCAAAGGAAATGGAGAAGAGTTTGTTAATGAAGTAGCAACAATGGGGAGAATCCACCATGTGAATGTGGTACGTTTGGTTGGTTACTGTGCTGACGGATTTAGACGAGCCCTAGTTTATGAGTATCTACCGAATGAATCACTCGAGAAATTTATATCTCCAGATCATGATCATGATGTCAAGAATCTTCATCTTAGTTGGGGTAAGCTTCAGAAAATTGCTCTTGGAATCGCCAAAGGCATAGATTATCTTCACCGGGGATGTGATCAGAGGATTCTCCACTTTGACATTAAACCTCACAACATCTTGTTAGATGACAATTTCAATCCAAAAATCTCAGATTTTGGGATGGCTAAGTTATGTGCCAAGGATCAGAGTGCTGTTTCCATGACGACAGCTCGGGGGACACTGGGGTACATTGCACCTGAAGTGTTCTCCAGGAATTTTGGGAATGTCTCCTACAAGTCAGATGTTTACAGTTATGGAATGGTCCTGCTGGAAGTCGTTGGGGGAAGAAAACAGACCATTGTAACCACAGACAACGTTAGTCATGTAAACTTCCCAGAATGGGCATACAACTGTCTATATCAAGGTGAAGAGCTGAGAATTCAGATTGAGGAAGAGAGTGATCGTCAGATTGCAAAGAAGCTAACAATTGTGGGGCTATGGTGCATACAATGGCATCCAGTTGAACGTCCCCACATGAAAACTGTGGTCAAATGTTGGAAGAAGAAGGAGACAAACTCACAGTACCTCCCAATCCATTCAGTTCAAGAATGAATGCAGATTTTCCCGGAAAATTTCATCACCGAGATTTGGAAGTGATTTCTGAAACTGAGTAAGGAGAAGTGTGCAATGAAGAGAGTCATAATCTGTATGTTGATTCTATAGGAGCTACATATAATGATCATCCACTTCCCAATTTCCCAATCCTCCTTAAGAGTTTCAAATTTTTAAGGGAGAAAAAGAAAATAATATGTCAAAATGATTCTCCATTTTCCATCCGAAAATCACAAACTGTTTAAAACTTTAAAGCAATCAAGCACATCAGTGCATACCAAGCCTGTTCTAGTAGACAGAACATCTTATCTTCAAAAGTACAGATTATAATACATTTTCATGTCATATATCAGATGTAGTTTAATAAAATAAGTAGACGAAATGATCGTCAACATTGGAACTAACATCTTCAAAATAACCAGTAGCTCAGAGGCTCAAACCGATAACTCCGTTCGAGAAATTAGGATGCCGTCGGTATCTGCATAAAGCCAATCCCCGTCACAGATTCTGGCACCTCCAATAGTTATAGGAACATGTTTCTCTCCAACACCCTTCTTATTAGCTTTCATTGGATGAGAAGTTAAAGCTCTAACACCAATGTCACAACCATTTATCTCATCCACATCCCTTATGCAGCCATTGACCACTATACCGGCCCATCCATTGTTCTGAGCTTGTACCACAGGATTGCCTCCAAGTATTGCACACCTCAAACTGCCTCCACCATCTACCACAAGAACTCTTCCATTCCCTTTCTCTTCGAGAAACTCACGAATCAAAACGTTGTCCTCAAATACCTTAAGGGTAACAATTGGACCAGAGAAGACCTGACGCCGACCATAAATCTGAAAAATCGGTTGTAGTGCCCGGAGCTCACCACTCACTATCAGCTGTGGGTTTGCATCACAAACTTCAGCAGTTGTGACCAACGCCATCTACTCCAACTACCTTCAAACATACAAAGCATAATTCTCTTTTCTTAAGAAATAATTAACAAAAAGATTGAAAATCATCCAAATTGTCTTACAAGTTTCATGTACCACTGCTATGTGAATGCTGATATAAAAAGTCTACTCATTTGTCTGTCTTATAACAGTAATCTATTTTCTGATGAACCCAAATAAGAGCTAATTGCAATACTAGCTAGAAATCCTATTGCATTGTCAAACTCTTAGCCTTTAAAGAAAAATATAATAAATGCAATGAGAACCTATAAAATTTTTGCCTAATGATCTGATTTAATAATCACGCGACACAATTATATAGTCGAGCAATCAGTTTAATGTCGTCACCGCAAACACTTCATAATGAAGACATCACAATGACTCTAACTCATGTAAGTTTAGAATGCAAAACATTGTTCTAAAGTAATTTCCTCAGCTGTTGATTCAAGATATAGTTATTATAACTTTATTTTCACGTTTAAAGCCAAATCAGGATTCCGCATTCTCAGCAAACAACCACCCGGAAATCTCGCCTTACCATCAAAGTTGTAAACTTTTCTATCGATAAGTACTTAGCATCCTTACAAATTACTAAGATGAAGCACATAGTATCCTTGTGCAATAGCTCAACCACCCAAATAAAACATAAATTACAACAGCTAGTATATTGTAGGAAAGATGGGCAGATCAAAAAAGGCGAGAAAATGTCAATCAAGGTCACTTTATTATATCTTCCTCCTCAGGATTGGAAGAATCAAAATCATAAATTTGAGTAATACCTCAGACAAAACAGTTGCATTTAATGTAAGAATAAATAAGCTTAGCAATATCTATGGAAATTAATACGCTTCAAGTAAATACTACCATACATGGTAGCCATCATTAAGTAGTTTATTCAGTAGATTCATCAAGATAAAGGAGGAATCTAGTCACAATATCCGATGGTAACACACTCAATTATTAGCAGCAAAGATCGATTTGTTTCATTCTTCGAATCTTCATCAACTTATACACAATGAAAAAGAAATGGGATCGATCCCAACAAAAAATGGAGAACAGGAGAAAATCAGAGCACTAAATAATAAAAAGATTGAAAATTTACCAGCCCAAAAGAGGGAAAAACACAGGCAAGTAGGCTAAACCTTTGTGGGATTCAGAGAATACGCAGTAACTGAGAGTCTAGCCCTGTGAAACTCAAGAAAGAGAGAGAGAGCAACAGGAGGAGAGTAGAGTGCTATGGCGAATCTTCACTGGCTGTAAAGCCACGAACTCTTTGCGGGGATTAAAACTGTTTGTTTATGATGTCTTCTTTTAGAGACAGGTCTATGTAATGATGGCTTCTCAGAGAACAAGACCGGCACGCGTAGTTCCACCGCTTATTTCATTGATATTGTTAAAATGTGAACGTGATCTTGGAGTCAACGAGCGTGTGCTGCTCATGTCAACTAATGATGCCACTTCGCACTCAGCCTGGCGTCGGCTAAATATGACAAATTAACTCGAACTTGGACCTGAACTCAAACTCGGGCCTGAATCGATCAAAAACATGACTTGAAGTACTTGTATCGGTGGTATTGAAAGTCTTGAGTGGTTTATTTCCTTTTATTTCCTTTGAATTTACAACCTTATTTGTTGTTGATGTATCAAATATAATCATAATGATTTGGGTTAATTCAGACAAATCTATAAATTGCTCTAATATTTCTTAAAAATTGCTTAGAATTTTCATACATTTCATACATTATAAGAAAGCAAATAACCAGATAAAACCCAGCTTGTTTCATGCAAGTCCTCAAAATGTTAACACAACTGGAGCAACACAAAGTTTGCATAACTCATTTCATATCCAAATTTATTGAATATAGATGTCCATTTCTTGCCTCAGACACCACATTAAAGCAACTTGTGAATTGTTTTCATGTCCGCTGCTTCTTTAACAGTCCCTTTCTCCACTTGATCCCACCACTTGAACAAGAAGTTGTCCACAACCAATCTGAACCAGGGTGACAATTTCAAACCTTCCTCTCCAGCATCTGCCTTTCTCAGGAGCTCCTTCAGTTGTTCACGGTTAACGTACTTGACATCGGCAACCTCATCAGGATTTGGGTTTACGTTAACATCACGGACAATGAAGAGCAGGTAATCAACTGCAATGTAAAGAAAGAAGACTCGACTATCAACTGGATACTGAAATGCAAAAAAGGCCAACTAGCATGACAGTCAAAGCCTTGAAACAATTGATTATGAAATCCTTGTAAATTCTAACCAGGCACAGTCATTGCAAAAATTTAGCTCGAATGCAACTACGATAATAAGGTAAAATGACGTTCCGAAAGAACAATGATGGGATATCAAAGTTTGAGGCATTACGTTCATGTTCTCCCCATTTTCCATCAGAAGGTGCCTTGTACAGCATGCGTCCTACTGGAATGAACTGATCGACAGGCACATCCTCAGCAACAATACCGAGCTCATCCAAAAGCTTCCTTTGTGCAGCATTCCTTACCCCTGACAAAAGATAAGGAAGGGAGAAGAAAAATTAGTAAGTTATTATACCTTGCGACCATCTATGTCTTTGTCAGACTGTAAAAGCACATACAAACATACCAAGAGCATCGTCATCTATAAGTTCGGTTTCACGATATAAAGGATGGCTGCAGCAAGTGTTTGTCCACACAAGAGGGAATGTCACCTTTGTTGCAGAGCGTTGCTGTCGAGATTATTAAAAAAAGAGACGAACACACACTTCATACCTTTAAGTCTTATTGTTCCTCACCAAAAAGAACTGATAGATTAAATATGGCTGGTTCATATCATATACACAGCAACACCCAGCTTGACTCAATTGTCCCTTACTGGCATCTATCAATTTCTAGTTGTTTTGGGCTCATTTGGTGCACAAGCACGCTTATTAATATCTACCACTTACATCCAAGTTCCAGTGATCATTAATCTACAGTTTGCTCTACAGATAAGAATTGAAATTTAGTGAAATTCGGGTTTCAGGTTCCAGTTACGGAATAAAATACCTACAGCAAGCCTACCAAAGGGCTTGATTAGATAAACACAAGCAGTTTATTAAAACCATTATATACTTCTTTAAAATGTAGATAGTTGAGGATGTAATATGCAGATAGTTGAGGATGTAATCCCCATAGTCATGAATTTCCTATTTGAGGCACCTATTCTTCAATTTAATTTCCTCAGATAAAAATGCTCCTCATACATGTCCTCCTGCTTTAGATTTGGTTAGAGTGTGTAATAGTGTCCACAGCAGACAATCACTTAAAACATAAATCCTATTCACATTTCAGTAGAACTATTTTAAAACATTGAACAGTTAGTTGCGAAATCCCGGTTCCTAAACCTCAACCATGGTTCACGAAACAGATGTAAAGTAACAGGCATCGGATGTTAGGTTCAAAAATAAAGAACCATCCCACACGCAAGCCACTCAATCACAACTCATAAAATTAGGACTATATACCTGAAGAAGTAGCTCATATTTGGTGTTAAAAAGAAACACGCTAAAAGCTCTGTGTAATGAGTTCCCCTTCAAAATATTCTCCCATAAATGACCTGCCGATTCGAAGATGAAGCAAATTTCATAAAAATGACAACTTACATGAAAATTCACAACTTATGCTTATGAGACTGCATCTGCAGATCCTCAGTTATACTTAAAACCCGAGTATATTACTTACAGACCTCAAACAGAACAAAGCTTCTGTTTTAGAAAATTCAGCCATTGAAAACTTTAATCACTTACAGTTATACTTGGATTCGTGTCCAACAACCTTATCATTCTCGTCAACTAAGATGCATCTGCAAGCAATTTAAATCAGAGGAAGTTAAAAAAACTTCATAACATTTCAACTTGTAATGAGTGCTCCCAACGAAACAAAATTACTAATGTCCAAAGCACAGATCTTTGCTCCATAAGTTCATATCTCGATACCAAAATTAAAAGTAAGCTTGAACTGAGACATTCGAGTAGTTAACATCCAACTTAGAGTAAACCCGCGAATTTTTTTAGTTATAAAAGTCAACCTGGAATCCCAAAAGAAAAGCAGTTTTGGAAACACCAGCAAAAGAAATCAGCTTTAAGAGAAAATCTCGAAATCCCAATTCAAAAAATTGGACAAGAAGTAAAGATCAGTACAGTAATCAGATAAAAACAAATGAAATGAAGCAAAGCAATGACAAAATAACCAAACAGCAAAAAAGCTGAAGAGGGTTAGGAACAGACTCGTCCTCGAACATGAGGCGGCGTTGGACAGCGTCCATGCCGGCGTCAGGAGCGTCACCCATGACGGTGGTGGTTACTACTTCAAAGAACGAAGTGACCCTCGAAAGAAGGAGGGTTTGTGCTCTAGTGATGCGGTGTGTGGAGAGGAATGAACCCGAAAGATATTTAAAGGGAACAAGAGAAGAACAAGGCGGGGAGAAGATGCGGATGGTTGACGTTGGAGTATACAGCAAGCGAGAGGTCAGTGACATCCCCACATTCGTATAATTTTAATCTGTTCTTGCTATGATTCTTAAATCTTTATGATTTGTTGTGAAAAATGTGGAGTGTCAGAGAAATCTGACAGTGACAGCTTTGATTGAATGGCAAGTGCTCTTGTTGTACCAGACCACTTGGCACTCCATACACATCAACCATACACATACGAAGGTTCACTTCTTTTGAGTCTTTAATTTCACGTACCTTTTAAGGACTCAATAACCTGCAAATTCTACAAAATTTATCACATTTCTGATCAGAATTCGTTCCAGAGTCGCAATCTAATGATGTACACAGATTTTAGTAGGGCTTGATAATGAGTAGGAAGGCAATGGGCCGTAGGCTTGGGAAGGGATAGGGAATGTAATAGGCCGGGCTGAGCTAAGTTTGCTCAAATCTAAGCTTAGTGTCTGACTGGGCTCAACATGACCTGCTTTGTTATGTTTAAAATTAGAAAGCAAAAAACAAGGCAATTGGCCATAGGCTTGGCAATGGGTGGGAATGTACTGGGTCCGGCTGAGCTAAGATTGCTCAAATCTGAGTCCACTATGATGCAGCAAAGGGTTGCCATGCCTGATTCGGCCCAATACAACCAACACTATTAAAAAGCAGAAAATAAGTTTTTTTTTATATATAATTGTTGGGTCTTGAGTTGGTCTGAGTCTAGGCAGTCTGAGATGAACTCAAGCAGAGGCTAGTTTTTTAAAAATTAGGTCTGAGATTTGTCAATTAGGACGTGACTAGTTGACCTCAATTCGGGTCGAGGCAGGTTGTGTAAGGTTACACGTAACTGACATTTCTAATGCTAGATTAGGTCGATACAAGTCTACCAAAACTTGAGCTTAACTAAAATATTTGTGTTCAAGTTTGGTCCAAATTTTAATATAGTTAAGACTTTAGACTCAAGTTTGATCGCTATTGAATTTGGATGGTTTGAAATTCCAGCCTAGACCCACTAAAATATATATATATATTCTTAAACATAAAAAATGATGTTATTTTTACGTAATCAAAGTTAATAACAACATCTAGTGAGAGTCTTGTTGAAATATAAAGTTTGAAGAAATCCAATAATTCGCAGTCTTATTCTTATATAATATAGAAATAGCATAAATCCAAGTCGTTACGTTATAAAATTTTGAGTTTCTGACAAAGTCGAATAATGTGATTTCATATTCGACCTAAAACTTGAAATAAAAAAAAGAAAACAAACCTGAATCAAAAGTTAAAACCTAATCAAATTTAGTCGGATCTGTTGACTTTAGATTGTATAAGTTTTGTTAAGCATAAATTTTAGGTCAACTATGTAGAACATAAGATGGTAAAAAAGCTTGAGTTAATTTCAGTTTGATCAAATTTTTAGAACGAGTATTTTTGTATGTTGAACATTCAAAAGTTATTTTTATTAAACTTAAGTTTAGAGTTAAAATTTGATTAAATTACATTTCATCTATTAACTTTGAATCGGATTATGTCGGGTTCTAGTTCTTTGCCGACCCTAGTTTTCCGAAGCCCTAACATTGACATAGAAGTTTAATCCATTTGATTCGGCCATCAACTCCCTAGGCCCAAGCCCATGCTTTCGGCGGTTGTTTCTATGGACTCGGCCGAAGAACGCACACAAAACCGTGAACACATGGTCAAACCAGAAGAGCAAGTTCTGAAATGTCAGGAGAGAAGAGTCCTGGTTTGAAGATCCTCTGGCTCTGGACCATCGGCACAGCCGCAGGTAAAGTTCGCTTTCAAAAACTAATTTCTTCGTTTCTGGCATTGTCTCACTGACTGGCTTACGTTGCAGTACTGGTCACGAACGTGGTGAGAACCAGGCTACGAGATATGGAGCACTTCGTAAATGTCGATCAACAACATCAGGAGCAGAGTAATCACAGTGATAGCGTCGAAGTGGGAATCTCGCCGGATGTTGATGATGGGATTGTTCGAGAAGTGAAATCGTAGGTGTTGGTGGTGAGGATAGCTGTGTTTCTCTGGAGTGTCTCCCACCTGTTTGCTTAATGTCCCGAAAGAAAGAGAGGATGTTATGTTGAGTGTGAATTACTGTTTCGCTTTTTCAAGCTTTTAACCATTTTGTGAACCTTTCGCTTTCTAAGCAAGTTCTTCTACACATTGTCCCATACTCTCATGTAATGAAAAAAAAAAAAAACACTGAATTCACATTCTTTTTGTTAGAGCCTGACCGGGCAGAGGCAGGTTGGTCCGACTCCGAATTCAACTCCACTTGACCCTTCTTTTAATTTAAAAATGTAAAAATCAAAACGTTTTCTGCAAAATCGACCTTGTTCTTCTTATTTCGAAAGGTTAATAAGTACTCCCTCCGTTTCATAATAAAAGTCGTTTTAGAAAAGTACACATTTATTAAGAAAGATGATAAAATTATAGATTTACCCTTATTAATATTCCCATAAATTTACCTCGGTAATCAGCACTTAAATTAGCATGTGAGAGAAATTGTCTTGAAATTGTGATTTGTATAATTAAGATGAGAGAGAAATGAAAGGTTAATTTTGGAAGAAAAGTTATAAATATGCATACAAAGTCAAGAGATACTTATTTTGAATAATTAAAATGTATCTAAAACGACTCTTATTATGAAATAGATGGAGTACTTATTTTCGCCAAAAAAAGGTATTTTTAAAGAAGAGTACAAGACACGCCGGGGGTTGATAACCGACAGGCCCCTCCGACGTTCAAGTTAGTCTTTTTGTGAGGGTTTTGGTCACTGTAAAATAGAGAAAAACAGGGTTCTAATTCTCGTACTTGTTTCATGGCAAAATAGTACCTTATATATGGAATAGATACTAGGTTTAGGTCTTTACGTAGTTTTTTACGTGTGCATGGGGGTTTCTGCGAATGGGTCGTGGACTCGTGGACCTGAGCTTAGGCCTAGCACGACCGACCCGACCATAAGTCCCCTACTCCTCGAGTCTGACCAAAGAGAAGGGTCGAAGGAGTACATATGGATTGTGCAGCTCGTCTGTAGGACAGCTCGTGGTAGGCCCAATCGGTCGAATATCAATGCATAGTGCATGACAGCTCGCGCTAGGATCGGTCGATTGAGTGTTCCGATCGGTTGGCATTGATGCTTATTGCACGATAGCTCGTGCCAAGATAGATCGGGTGAACATCGACGTTGAGTGCGTGAAGGCACTTGGTTTAATTATTACTGATGGCGCATGCCATCTGACAGATTTTCAGAATTTGAAATGAAGCGTCTTTGTAACCGTTGTGCAGCTATTACGTACGTCCTTTCAACTGCTGCGTCGCTCCGGATTTCTAATAACCCTAATTCACCTCAACTCAGATTCTGCCACGTGTCTGAGTTTGGCTCGAATTTTTTTCCACACGTCAAGCGTTGGTTGGAGCGTCCATTCGACCGATCTTGTATAAATACTCAGGATCGACAGACTACAGACTTTCTTCACGCTTGTTTTGTTCTCCGGCTTTCATTTTGCTTTCATTTGTATCTTCTTGCCTATAGTCTCCGGAGCTTTCTTTCAACCGCCGTTTAAATTCCCAAACTCAATCACCAGCTAGGTACGTCCCTTTTCTTCACTTTTCCTAAAGTTTCCTCTTCGTAAACATATCAACCAGTCCTAGAAGTGGGGCTAGCCCTAGGGATGAAACCGTCGAGAGGGCCTCCCAACTAGCCGGGCAGCCTAAAGTAGTGGTGGAAGTAGTGGCGATGTCGAGGGTGAGAGGTGTTGAAGAAGTCTCGGCGAGTGAACGGAAGGATGGGCTGGACGTGGAGGAGCCACCGAAAGACGAATCAACGATGACCGTGGGGGAGTTGAATCGGTCGATTATTCGGAACAATATCCCTTTGTCCTGGGGACCTAGGTTGGCCTTCAAGGGCGAACGGATCCACAGTAACTTGGGAGGATATTTTGCTGTTTCTGACAGCTTCTTCTCGGTCGGCGGCATGAAGCTCCTATATGTTCCGATCATTGACGAGGTGTGCGTCGCCTACCAACTGAGGCCGGGCCAAATTCCTCCAAATGGATGGAGATTTATTAACGGTTTGGCCTTGTTGTGCCATCAATTCGGCTGTCCTCCTTCTGTTGGCATCCTACGCCATTTTTTGAGAATGAATCAGAGTTCAAGCTCTGAGGCCGGGATCCCTCAGCTGCAGTATAGAGATTCCCGATATCGCCCGACCGGAACGGCTTCAAAAATTACCGCTTGGCGGACGAAGTACTTTTTCGTGAGGCCTCCGGGATCTTCCTTTGAGTCCCAGCCGTGGAGATATCCTCTAACC
>JANZLF010000007.1:31384584-31413354 GCA_026546835.1 Erythroxylum foetidum | reverse complement strand
CAAGAGGGCGGGAAAACATTTCATCCAATTCCCGCCCCCTACTCCTCACGTCACCCCATACTTCCTACCTATCTCTCTAACTCTCAACCGGAGCTTCAACGTTGATGAGATGGATACTCAAGGTCTTTCTATCGTCTGCGCCGGGCTTGGTGTCGCCGGAGAGGACGAGAACGGCAATCAGATCGGCTACTGCAAAGGCGAGCAATGTCTAGGTATGTGTCGGTTACCGATATCTGTAAGGATCTGTTTGTTTATGCGAAACAAGGTTAAAAAACAGAAAGATAAGCGAGAAAGTGATTAGGTTTTCTTTTTAGCAGATAATTTAAGGGACTTGTTGAGATTTTTGAGGCGCGATGATCCGGAAACGCGAGAAGTTTTTAAACAAGTCTGTAGATGGAACATCGTGTCCAAGGATTTGATACCGATTATTCAGAACTGTCAAGATGATCGTCAGTTGATTCTGAATGCTGGTATGTGTTACTTGTTTCGTGTCATGGTGATTTTGTGCTTTCACGTTTACTAGTTGTTGTTGTTGCCCTGGAAGTATAATTTGTTTGTTTTTGATGTTACAGTTAAGGTTTTAGTGTTTCTTACTATGCCAATCGAGCCTTCTTCGAAGGATATTCCTCAACAGATGGAGTATCTTTGGGCTTTGAAGTCTGCGATCACGTGTAGCCACACAATCACAGTCGTTGTTTCGCTTCTTGAAGGTCCGCTTGAAAATCTGGAAGCGTAAGATCTAAGCAACCATATGATTTTCAATTGTTCTTTATTGATAATTTGGTTTATTGCCTTCGGATTACAGAATATAAATTACTGCTTCTGCTTTTCAGTTCCCTATGCACTTAGTTCTCCTATCGTGAATAATATTTGTAATGTTGATAGCGTTACCACTATGAAAATTCAGTGAAACGTTCACCGAGGATGATTGGAAAATGGTACAACTTGTCCTGACACTGTTTCGGAACATTCTTGCCATTCAAGAAATTTCCCCACTGCAGAAGGTTGACGGATCTGCTTGTCAACTTTTGATGTTAAGAGAAAGATTTCTGGAGCTTTTGTTCCATGAAAATGTGATGGACCTTATCATAGTTATAACTCAGCATCTTGGGAGAACTTATAGCTATCTGCGGCAGGATAATTTCCTTTTGCTTGAAATATTCCACTTCATTTTTATGGGCCAAGAGCCAGAGTTGGTTGCCAATGCAAATGTAAAGGTATGTATTGCCTGCTTTTCTTCACCTTCTCCAGAAACTAGAACTTTGAATAGGTGGAACTACATAGACAAAGCCAAAATTCTAGCAAAAATTTCTTTTGTTGCAAGTAGTCTTTGCATTCAGCCGTCAGCAATCACATTGTCATTACTTTTTTGAACCATTGATCTGTAGAACTTACTGCACTATATTATCCTTGTCGATCGATATAGTTAGCAGTCCTAATCAATTTAATTTGGTAGTTTGGTGAAGGCACCAAGAATTCCTTTCATAACCTCAAATCCATCATGGAAGAGGAAGAAGCGAAAATAAAGCTTTCCAGATCACGGAGTATGGCTCGTCATTCACAATTCGCTGGAACATTTACACGACTTGCCATGGTATGACAATGCATTGCAGTTTATGATTATAAGCATTTTGCTAGGCCTAATTCCAATTTTCCTGTTGTTTTCCATCAGGATGGTTCTAAAGCAGTATATAAAGGAAGCCCAAGTTCTACTTGTAATAAAATACCTAAGGTTAATAATCCACATAGAGGTCCAGTTAAAAAGATTGTATCAGACCATGGGAGATTGCCTCCAATGAAGGAAAATATTCCGCAGTTACTTCACGGTTTACTGAACCAGTTTCTCTCAGGGGGTTTCAATGGTACACGTAATATTAGAACATGTGTTATATTTGTTTGGTGTACTTCTTTTATGTCCCTTTCTTTCTCTCATGGAAAAGCTAATTTAACATGAACAAAATGCATTCAGCTTTGACGCAGTCAATTCGTGAGGATATTGAAAAGGAACACAATGGTGTACAGAACTCCGATGTCATTATATTTTTTCAGGTTGCTCAATTTGTCACTTCTTTCCAATATCACAAGTTCTTGAATTCTAAGGTGAGATACAGATGTCTCTTTTAATCTTATAGTTTCAACGAGGGTTACCTTACACTTTGTCGAATATAATGAATGCAGTCTTTTGCCTTTGATTTTATCCTTAAGCTTTGATTTCAAATACGATCATTTCGTTTTGTTTTTATTTTTCTTATTTCCCTTATATAGTAAGACCTCAATTCCATAACCCTCCGGTAGTTGTTACTTTAATAACTCTTAAGAGCAATTGGCTATAGATGTATTTACCCACAATGCTATGAATCCCCTGGAATTGATCGTGGTTTGAAGTCTCTTCTTTCCGTTGGCGGAGCATTGGAAAGTAGTTTAACATCAAATCTCCTTAATCCTTTAGCATTGAAGTATTATGTAGCCAGAAACCTTCACAAGAATTTGACTTCCCGTCTACTTTTTCTTGGTTTAAAGTCATTCAATTTCTCTGATCTGGTGCTTTTATTTGTTATTTAATAGCCTACCAGTGAGGACACCTCCAAAGCTTTCCCGGACCAATATGATGATGTCATGTCCTTCAAAGGTGATATGTGTGGGCCAATTGCAGAATCATTGAATGAATCAATGTTTCAACTTGTCATTTCAAAATGGCGTTACTCCTTTGACGGTTTGAAGGAGACTCATAACTACAAGTTTCTGTCTGCTGCCTGTTCTCTTATGAAAACTATGGTGAATATCTTTCGTTTTTAACACTCTTCTCCTGATAGTCTCTTTTTACAAGAATATTTGTTCGAACATGAATAATAATTATGCGAGAAGGATAGAACTGGAACTTAAATTACCTTCTGTGCTTCATGCAGATTCGCATGCTAGATTTGGTAATTAAAATACTTCCGGAAGACTCTAAGGAGCCTCAAACGGCTCGTATCCTACTGTATAAACTGTTCTATGATCAAACTGATAACGGGATGACCCAATTCCTTTTGACTGTCATCAAAGCTTTTGATAATCACAAGCAACCCAAAAGGTTCTTCCTTTGTATCCAGGTTTATCATTTAAATGTTCTAGCATGCATTTATCAGTTGATTAAATGACTTCTTGACTCACCAATGGTTATAAGTTCTTTCTCCTTTTAGGCAAGAGACAGCTAGCCATAAACTGTAAGTTTTAGTTTTACAACTTTTTGCATCTGTTGCCGTGTTCTGGCTTCCTGCCACCAAAAGTATACTTGCTCTTTAAAAAGATCAACTGAAAAGGAAAAATAGTAAACGTCTACTGGGAATAATCTTTTAACTAGTGCTTACAACTGGATATGAAATGCAACTTTTCTCAAAATAGTAATACGGGAGCTATTTTTGTAATACTACTAAAAGGATGTCATATTTCTTTATACAAATGTTTTAAATTGGGCTGACACTCTTTTTAGGTTGGGGTACTATGTGCTTTAGACTGCTTATTGCTTCCTTTCTACTATTGTTAAAAGTATGTCTAGAGTACGGGGGCCCTACCTTTATTTTTTTCCACTAATATTGAACGTCTAACAGCTTTATTTGACATTGGTCTTGTATGCGTCAGTCTCAGAGTGTCATTTTCTTTGTAAATTTATGTTGGAAGTCTCTCTTTAGAATGTTTCTATAAATATCAACCCGGGGCATCTCATGAGCTTCAACTGCATATTGCATTCCAATTTTCTCTAAATACGTTTGTCTAAAGTAAAACGCATAGAGATATTCACTTTTTTCTGACTTCTGAATTCATTTTTTTCTTAACAGTGATCTTGCAGATCTGCTGGAAATGCTTTATGTAATTGTTAGACTGATGGAGAATCTTCAGTCGCGTGGAACTCTGAGGGTGAGTGCATCTTTGAAGTAGTCTTAAATGAAAGTAATTGCTTTCTCCCTTGGTTATTTATTGAACTCATTTTACTGGTGTATCAAGCTGGTTGAAAACAGGGTCATTTTTCAAATTGTTTCTATCAAAATGGACTTCACTAAAACATGTAACTATCGTGGAAATATTTTACAATTGTGCTTTACTGGCTCTTCATAGGCTACGGGACATAAGATACAGCCTGCCATGTACACTTTTCTCGGAATTTATTGAATAAGATAATTACCCAATGTAGTGCCAAGTAGTGATGAACTCGTTCTGAGTCTTCCCTCTACCCCCATCTTAAGTCAATCGATATAGTATGTCATATATGGGGAAAGTGTGTCCAACACAATGACCATTCAAATTATTGCAAAAATATCTTCACATTTTCCTGATACACTTTGAGAGAATTTAGAGTCATTGGGACTAGTTTGAGTTGTTATAATTTTTATGGTTAGAAAAAGGTGTTATCAGGTGAAAAAAGCCGTTAACTTGATAGAAAATCAGTTTATGTTCATGCTTATTTAATGCTAGAAGGAACTAATATTTGATTAAGTCAGGTATTCATGTTGCATGTCACATTTATGATAATATCATGTCTTAATTGCTTCTTTGATATGTTGCCATAATTTAGTGGGATCTATATATCCCTTCTATTTATGACAAGCATTTGAAACCTTTCCTTTGTGATTAAGGTGTCTAAAAAATCAAGGGGGAGTAGAAAAAAGAAAGCACCGAGTGGCAATAAGGAAACCGGAAAAGAACTCACTGCAGGCGAAGCTAACGTTCAGGATAAGAATCTTCTTTCTTGTAGTGAACATCTACAGATATCAGAAAAGGAAATTCGAGAAAATGCATCTTCCGATCATCCAGAAAATAACGAGCTTACGGTCCAGGTTGATGCAGCCAAGCAATCTGTTCAGGAGACGGTGAACTTTCATGGTAATCTACCTCAGGAGGATGACGGAAAGAATGACTCTATAAATGATGACGTCTCTTGTAGTGCAGATGATTCTTCTGGTGATGAGCAAACCACCGTGACTTGTGAAGTTGATTTTAAGGTCTCAACATTTGTTTCAACTCTTGCAAACCACAGCATCATTCAGAATTTATGCTGGTTGCTTAAGTTCTACAAGAGCAATTCCACACGGACAAATCACTATATCACCAGCATTTTGCGGAGAATTACGGATGACTTGGATCTATCTCCAATGTTATATCAGGTTATAACTTGAATTGATTTGTCTTTAAAATATTGAATTTTCGTATGTGATTGTTACTCACATGACCACCGTACAAAGTTATGCAGTTATCACTTCTTATAACGTTCTATGACATCCTGGATGAGCAACAGTCGTGTCCATGCAAGGAATACACAAACGTAGTTGATTTCCTTACAACTCTGGTTAGAAGAATGCTAAGGAAAATGAAGAATCAACCCCTTCTATTCGTGGAAGTTCTGTTTTGGAAGTCCAAGGCTGAATGCCATTACATAAATGCCGAATATCTAATGCATGAGCTTGGCAACATGAGGAAAGGCAGTGCTGGTTTGGGCAGCATTTCAGCAAATGAAGAATTTGGATCGTCACGAGCACAAGACTGGGTACCGAGAAGCATAGCAGATGCGCTGGGTGAAGATGAGGCAGATGTTGTGATCTCTCATGAGCTAGGGTATTAGAAGCTTCTTTTTCTCCTTACATTATTTTTATTTCACGAGCCAGGGTCTTAGAAGCCGTTTTAGTCCTAGGAAGTAAGATTTGCTTAACAACTTTGATATCTGATATCTTTTGGCTTGCCTCTTCTGTTCGTTAATTGGAAGGCTGGAAAACCGCTTTTGGTGCTTCAGCACGATGATTTAACTAGAAAACACCATCAAGCTTGGATCATTTTTAGGAACCATGGAACGTCGTGACTGTACAGTGTAAAATTGTTTCCTCATGGTGACGTGGTCCGCGTACAAAATAAAGGCCCCAACAGAAGTTAAATGTCTTGGCTTTTCACGAGGTGTCTAGAGGCCTTTGATGTACTGAAAAGGCGAAGATTGCCTAGTGTCTTGGGAATGAAAAGTAAATCAATATCTTCCATTTCTGCATATATGGCGGATACTTGTTAAATCAATATCTTCCATTTCTGCATATGTGGCGGATACTTGTTAACGTTATGATATGGATGCTATTTTATAGACCCTTTTGAACGTTTATTTTCATCAAGGATTTTTTGATTTTCCTTATTTATTTTTATTTTCCTGGCGCAGTGAAGGAGATGCAACTGAGCATGGGCCTGAAAGAGTTACAAAAGGAAAGAGGAGACTTGTTCTCACTGATGAGTTGGAGACAAGAATAAAAGATCTCTATGATAAGTAAGTATCACATCTGTTACATGCATCATACAAGAATGCATTGATGAGACACTAACAGTTATTTTTGTATCATAATGAGTTTGTCTGTGCTTGTTTTAGCCTTTCTATAAAGATCAAATCACTCTTTTTCCCATTCGGCGTGACTGAATTATTTTCGCAGGTTCAAAGATGATGGAGACTGTAGTCGTTTAATTGCTGAATCCCTAGATCCCGATGGTCAGATTTCAGCAGCACAAGTTTCCAACAAGCTCAAGCAGCTGGGATTAAGAGTCGCATCCAAGAAAAGGCGGCGGCTTGTGGACACCCCAACTTCAGCCGAACCAAAACAAGCTATGGAGATAGGAACTCAGGTTCAGAACCCAGACGAATTAGGATGTTCAAAGCAAGCTGTGTAAGTTTTAAGAGTATTCTCTTTTCTTTAGTGATTGTTAAAATGCTTTCCCACTCTTTCAAGTTAATATGCTGGACCTCTCGTTTTTAGCAGGAGCACTAGGAAACGAGTACATGCCTTTAACAGAGACCAGGAGGAAATGATTAAAGTTTTGTATGAACAGTAAGTGCCTAAGGAATTCTATATTATCTATTAATGCAAGTTTATCCGATGGAATACAAAATGAACGGAGTGAACGTTTTATACTGGAAATATACGTCACTAGGTTCATCCTCTCTTTATAAGTTTGTTCTTAACACCAACACTTGTTTATAAAACAATCTTTATTTAAATGAAATTTAATAATAAAATTTTTAAATTTTTTATTATATGAATAATTTTTATTCTTATCATGATGCAGGTTCAAAGACCATAAAAAGTGTAGCAATATGATTGCAAAAGCACTAGCGGCTGACAATCCTTTCACGGCTGCCCAAGTTTCCCGAAAGCTGAAACAACTTGGTTTACTTATGCCCCGTAAGAAGTCTGAAGAGAATATGCATTCGAGGGAGGATGAACCTAGTGACTTTCTTCTTGGGGAGGATGAAGATAACGAGACACTGCTATCATTAAAGAAAAGGTATATCTACTGAGTTTTGGTAAAAATTTGCCAATGTACCCAACTAATATGTTGGTCGAAATCACATAATAATTCTCATTTTGTAGAAGACAAAACAAGAAAGAAACCTCATTATTTAGTGAGGAATCACTGACACGAAATATTGACGGAGAGGTTTCTGGAGATTCTGGCGATGATTTCCCAAGCTTCGTTCCCAGGTATCTCTCTTATTTCTTGTTAGCTTAATCGTTGAGCAAGGCCTTCTTTCTATGATTCATTTTCTTACTCGCCGCAGTTAGTCAGTTACCATCGAAGCCATAAACCACCTAGTCTAATCTAATTATCTTTTAGGTAATTCAACTGTTTGTGGCGAATTGGAAGTATTTCATAGCCGAGCTTGGAATTTATGGATCGACATAGAAACTTCCCCTTCCAAAATTTATTTTGGTTTTATTTCGTAGTTATTGGAGACTGGGGTCCCAACAATTATTTGCAAAAAGTTTACGTTATTAACACTTCTTTTCGTGTTGAAGACGTATAAATAAACTTGGTGACAAGCATTCTGCCAAGGAGCACAATAAGGAACGGAATTTGTCCGGGGATTCAGATGATGACCAAGTCTTAAGCGCCATTGCCAAGTAACTTTCTCAGTCTCCCTTCTCCGTTCATTTCCTGACCCTTTTAACGAACTTGTTCATTCCTGTATATTACTGCATGATTATGTTTCATTAACAACCGTTCAGTGCCTTGTATTAAGCTATTCGTAATTCTTTCTGCTTTCACCATCGCATGCATTCTTTCGAAGAACAGGCACGGCCAAAAAAAAACTAGGCTTCCTCTTTTTTGACTCATCGGACTTTTCTCCTTATTTCCTAGATCTAATTAATTATAAAAATTGAATAAAACCAGTACGAAAGTGAATCAAAATAAATTTGATCGGACTTGATTCTCTTAAATCTAGCGGTTGCCTTTTAATGGTGAATATTGACATACATGCATATATATATATATATATATATATATAATGACGTCAGTTAAAATAATTCGCTTTCTGGACAGGAAAACCAGGAAGCTGGTTTCATCAGCTGAAGCCGAGAAGGCCGCAGAAATATTCAATAAGCCTTCAGCGACTGATGACAGTTATGTTGATGGGGTTCATGAAGATGTTGCAGAAAGGTATGTTGAACTCTTCAACTTGCCTCCCCTAGTGGTGACAATATGGGATCACATACAAAGTTCGGACTCAAATTAAATCTTCTGCTCTTATCTAGGGATGGAGGCAACCGACCCATGAGGATGGCCATTGACGAGATTGAGAATGATGTCTCAATTGACCATGTGAAGAAGGGAGTTGACTTGAGTGTTGAAAATCCGTCAGTGGATAGTAATGCTGATGATAATTTATCCGATTCATTAGCAGATTCAGAGGATGATGTCGCTCCTCCTAGCGCTTCGATAGAAAACACGTCCTTATCAAGTAGGAAATCTCGACTTAGTCATAGGATGGTGATTGATTATAGTGACGATGATTAAGAAGGACAAGAACGTCGACTTTACTGTTCCGGAAGCATTATTCTTCACTAATGTGAGGGTACAGCACCAGTACACCAAACATTGTCAATACGTACATGCCCAAATAGACCGAGCTAACGGATCTAAGAAAGTGAATGTAATTGACTCAGCTGACAATAACTTATCTTAGCATGCAAATCGATGTGTCGTTTCGTTTGTTTTTTTTTTAATGTGATTTTTAACATATTTTTTTGGAATTTAGCTTAGTTTTTTAAAGATGTGCATTTGATATGTTGTTCATTTGTGTAATTAAGCATAGCTGTACAAATTGATAAAATGAAAATTGAAGAGAGTTTTAAAAATCAAATTGAGAATTGACTTTAAAATTTAAAATTAAGACTAAGTAATTCAAAGGTTGAATTTATGTTATTTAAAAAAAATCAATCCAATCCAATCAAATATTAATATTTAATATACAATTGTTTATAATTATTAATTTCTTTATAAATTATAATTAACATTTTACATATATTAATGTATATAATTGGCACTTTGTTTTAAACAATTTTATAAATTTGTTTAATTTCTAAAATTTGATTCAATAAATAATTTATATTTTTTAAATACTTCAAGTTGGCACATTCTGTTTTATTTTTAAAAAACTTAATAGCAAAGAAACTAGACTAAGCAATCATTCAAGAATAGGTATATCTTTCACATTTTTTGCTCGGCTCAATCCAAGTCAACGAATTTGGCCCGAAATCCCAATAACTATAGGCAAATAAAGTACAAATTTGGGCTTGAACTGTGATCAATTGAGCTCGGGCTTAAAATGTCATAGGCCTAAATCCTTAAAATTAATTTGGGCTAAACTTAAGCCCAGGCCCATCCTACTCTATTGCTAACGTTAAACTAGACCCAAAAAACAAACCCTTAAAACAGAAGACCCGTAGAGACGTGTCTTAAATGCAGTTAAATAAGCCTAAACTAATTATTTATCAGGTTTTTTAAGGCCCGAAGAGAGTCCACTCCCGCCCATCGTCAACAGACTTAAAGACCGACCAACACAACAGCCTAACAGAGTTCAGGCTTAGGCCCAACAGCTGAGTCAATCAGACTTTAACGTGGCCTTGGGCTTGTTTAATTTCGGGCCCGTCCAGGAAGGACGCTACTCTACTTTTAACTACTATTATGTTTTCCTCCAAAATTTGGATTGCGTTTCGAATTTAATTGCAGTCAAATCCTTGAAAGCAAACTCTTCACAACGAAATGGGAAAAGTTAGAATCGAAAGATAATTCGAGGAGGACTAATTAACAATTAAAATGCAAACATACAACAAGCTCTGCCTTCTACTTTAAGCTGGAGAACAATGAAGAAATGAATTAATTCAAACTTACAATATAGATGTCACTCGAACGGAGTGATCAGCTGATCCAGTCAAGAAAATGGGTAGAGTTGGATGCCAATCCACAGTTGTGATGATTGAGCTGTGTGGGAGAGTTCTCATGCCATTCACATGTCCGCGAACCTGAAAACGATCAATCTTTTTACTTAGTCACAGCCTCACAGGATCTACAGCTGAGTCACAATACACAAATCCAAACAAGGACTGGGATACTTCTCAGGAACCAGATCTCTGGCTCATCCAGGTTACTCAATTGATCAAACTGGCCCGTGATACATTCGGGTCTATCTTCTTGGGTTGAACCAGTTCAACTAGCTAGACCGTATAACTGTTGACAATTGACTCGCCCAGTCTCTCGGTTCTACCGAGATCAGCCAATCTGATCATTTTACTATTGATGAATTCAACAGTCCAAACATTTCAACACTTTGCCAGATCTATAGTCCTTTTTATATTTAAGTTATATTACCATTTATTTGAAAATCAGGATTGCCCCTGCCTTAAACCTTGAGTCTTTAAGTTTGAAATGGGGCCTCATCGATCACATTGTGAGTACCACTCATCCAAAAGGCTGAAGAAAATGGATATCACATTGTAAACAAAAGCCATCATCTTCGCAGGAGAGAGTCGTACCTGGTATATGGGTGCTCTTACTAAACTAGAAGTGACCAAAAGTCTCCTCCCATTAGCATCCAAAGCCATTTCATGTCTATTCGATGACGAGGTCTCAGTGTCAAAGAACCTAGAGGGAGATTAGATAAGCAGTTAGACCTTGCTAAGCAAAACATATATATACATTTAGCAAATAAACTGAACAGGATGGCACACAACCATGCGTCCATTTGGCAGAGTTTTGTTTCTTTTTTACATTCATTCACTCTTTTTAAGTCTCTCCATTGCTACCTTTCTTTCTTTCCCACGATATATAGTATATAGATAACTATACACACATATAATTAGATAGTATTCCCCACTTCCCTTCTTTCTAGAGAATTCAAGATCAAAAAGTGACTAAATAGCCAAGTTCAAGAACTGGTAAAGTACCTTGTAACAAGAAACAAAACTTAAAAGACATAAAAAACAAAAGTACCTGCGGCAACTTCTTGACCAAAGGACATGACCTTGGTTTTGCAAGCTCCATTCAAAAATCTGGACGCACAAAACACGAGTCTAGTTATCTATATATTGGAAAAAAGTACTGAATCAAATAAACTGGATATTGCACAAACAATTCCACCAAAAACCCTCATTGATCAGACAAGAATCATTTACCTTTCCATCAGAACCCAAGCTGAAAATGCTTGTCTCATCAGGCCCAAAAAGAATTGAGCTTATAGGAGAATCATGTGCTGGCCAACCAGTAATTTGAAGGCCAGCGGACATGTCTTTTGATAGTTAAGTTGCACGCATACAAACACAATAATGAGCATGTTTTCTGAAATTCTTGTATTCCATTGTTAATTTCCGAACTGTGTATAGACTACAATAGAGGTCTAAGATTCTTATGAACTTTAAAAGAGACATAAAAATGACACTAGTGCTTAAACCAACAGGATACCAAACATATGGATCATTCCATCAGTTGCAGAAGCTGCTAAAATCTTTCCATTGTGATTGAAGCATATGGAAGTAATTGCCGGTGGATCTTCGCCAAGAGGAAGAACTGTCTTCACTAATGAAAATCATTTTAAGGAATAAATGAGAAAAAACTGGTGTGCAAACAAACATGAAGATCTGAGAGAAAACAAGAATATACCATGGGTCTCCATGTCTTCATGTTCCATGCAGTTAATGAAGCATATCCTAAAGTGTCAATATAGCTTGAACCATGCCTGCTAAGACAATGAGATCCCATTATTCTCTATCTCAACATCAAAACTTTTAGAGAAGAGAGTTACTAGAATCATAGTTTTCTTGAAATCGAATACCAATAAGACACCATTGTGGAGTACATTTAAACCATTTGCATCAGTAAGAAGTTTTTTCTAACAACTAATCAGCTTCTTCCTCTTGAACTACCCGTAACGAAGAAAAGAGACTTTCAAACAACAACAAAATATAGTAAATTACCTTCTTGATGCTGCCGTTGAAACAAAAATGGGTTCTACAGGGCTGCATTTGATGTCTAATATACTGCAGAACAACAAAAATTCAAAACTTTATAATCAACACAAAGGGAAAATATCATTGGATGTGGTTATGAAACCACATACCTTGGAAATGCTTCACCGGTGTTGAGATCACAAACAACTCTCTTTGCATCAACATTCCAAGCCTTGATACCCCCATCGGCAGTGCCTATGAGAAGCTTTGCCAAAGGAAACGACAAAACTTAAATGAAGAGATTATAGATCTCAACAAACTGGAAAAATGAACTGCTATCAAACTATGTATTAATTCATGCCACCAAAAACTAAATAAGTAATATTTACCAGGCGGTCAGATTTGCACTCCCAATCAAGTGACATAATCTCTGCTCCACAGTATATGGTGGCATTTCTAGACGTTGAAGTTGATGAGTCATATGTCCATATCCTTCATTAACAAAATGCATTGAAAATAAGGAATAGATTAGAACTTTAAAGTAGTAAACTATATAGCAGTTGCGAACAGTATGCAACTAATAGACAATGACTAGGTCCTTATATCACAAAGCACCATAAGAGTACCTGACAGTGCCATCTACAGAAGCACTGGCAACATTGGTCCCAGATGCAGAAAAACGGCACCTACTGATTGGACTTGTATGACCCAAAAATGTCTCCTGCAAAGCATGATTTAGTGAATGAAAATACCATAATAACAAAATTAAACAAAAATAGTGGAAAGCGATAAAGAAAGCAGACATTATTACTATCTGATTATTAAAATGTGAAGTGAATTATCAGCTGATCAGCAATTTCACCTGGAAATCTACTTTCACTTCAGGGAACTCTTCTTTGCTCTGGATTTCCCCGCCACCATCTGTAGCATCACATTCAACAATTATTTACCTAATAAGAAGCAAAAAGTGACAACCACCTGCCAATCTATTCAAGCCAAATCAATTAGACATCTTAATAAGAAGAATATCTTTCTCCAATATAACTACTATAACTTCCAAAACATGAAAGAGAAGCGATATAGAGCAGTGACTCGCCTTTATAACGGTCACCATGCATCATTGGGATGTCATAACCTGTTTTACCTTCTTCCTTGTGAGCAAGACCCATGGGATTTAATTCATCCCCAGACTTTGGCATACTAAGTCCTGACAAATTTGTAGCAAGATCACTAACAACGCTCTCCTGATCCATTTCTGCTTCGCCCTGACTTGAGGGACCATAAGTACAAGTTTCCTTGTCATTCTTGGAAAGCAAGTAATCATCATCACGCACTACACTTGATGCGGCTGAATTTTGAGCTTGTCCCCTGCCTGAGTCCAATGGTGATGCAGCGCTATTGCCAGTATGAGCAAAACATTATCTCATAATAAGAAACATTTCAAGGAAAACAAACATTCTTGTCTAAATATTAAGACCATCCTACCTCCTTAACTGCTGTAATTGAGTTTCTTTCTCCTCTAACAAAGCCTGAAGTTGTGATAGCTTAAGATTAAGTTGCTTAATATCTTTCTTGAGAAGGCTTATTGTGTTCTTCTCTGAGCTGATCTTCAACAGAGCAGGAATGCGTGGCTTGGTTAAGGGCACAGTGTTCAAAGTCCAGTCAATAACATCAGCATATCACAAAGACAATGTTTGGATGAGCAGAGAGTAGCAACTATTTCAATACCGAGACAGTATTTACTGGAAAAATCTTCAACAGAGCAGGAATGCGTGGTTTGGTTAAGGGCACAGTGTTCAAAGTCCAGTCAATAACATCAGCATATCACAAAGATGACCTTGTTTCTTATTACGATACTACAACACGTGCAAAACTACATACAATAGATATGCCAGCATTTGCGTGCAAAGATGTATTCAGTCTAAGAAACACAAATCAGCTGAACTGACAGAAGTACAAATATCTTCAGTAACAGTTCAATTTCTACAAATAAAACCCAGAACACTGTCAATTCAATAACCTAAAGAAATGTATAATAAAAAACTAAGCAATTCAAAAGGATATGAGTACCATTGAAGATCTCGCTGAAAAAATTCCTCAAAGAGAGGCGCAACGCTTCATACCATTCCTTTGAGAAGTAAACCTTAAACTGAGGCTCCAAGCTCGGGTTCTTCAAATAAGGAATAGCTACAGTCCAAAAAAAATAAAATCCTTCCACACGAATTGAAACCTAATAAAAGAACAAAAAATCACAAGGAGACAATGAATCTCACCAAACCACGGAATCCAATCCGGATCTCGCTGGAGCAAGTCATTACCAGCCAATCCAAAGAACTCAACAACTTTATCTCTCCTCGCCGATTGCGTAGCATAAACAACGTAGTAACGCAGAATCGAGACCTCTAATTTCGAAAGAGTAGCCAAAAACACAGTCTCAGTCACCGTAGAAAAGCAATGCCTGAAGAAACCGAACAGGCCAACCAATTTCTCCGCCTGATACTTCGGAATATACACCGCGAAAATCAACTCCAGTAATCTATCCACTTGAAATCCTTTTCCTATGTCTGTCGATAACTCAGCCTCGAAAGCTTGTAGAGCGCTAGTGAAACCTCTGAACACCAGAAACTCCCTCACTAGCTCCTCCGCGAACTGCATGTTCTCCATATTGTCTGGATTCAGCACTGAACCGCATGTATCAGAAATCTAGGGTTTCGATCAATCGATCGCAAACCGATGAACCAGAAACTTAGAGGCTTCCAGATTTGTAAATGCGCGAGGTACTACGGAAGTAAACGACAGTTCTTCAAATTTCCCTTCTGATTAGTACTTGTTAACCGCTGTCGTTATTGGTTAGATTCATTGCTAAGCTACGCCGCTACTGTGCGCCAGAAGGGTATTTTGGGGAAACGGAGATGTCTTTTTTTTAAAATATAAAAAGGAATAAGCGAAACTAATTACAACATAGGGGTCTCGAGAGATCATCTACAACGAGAAAATGACATCCAATGGGTGGATCGGCTAAATAGGTAACTCCGAGATCAAATGTGGTGGCATGATTTGCAAGTTAAACCGCGTATTTGTTACTCTCTCGATAGATATGACGATGTGCAACAGTCCAATTCCGGGTGAGTAGCTTATGTATACCTGGAATGATGGGATTGAGAGCATTAGCTCTGGTGGCTTCAGAGGAGATTAAGCGTGGTGTCGTAATGGAATCCACCTCTAATTCAATCTGACGATATCCCAGATTTCAAGCAATTGTGAGTTCAGTGAAAATCTCATAAAGTTCTCCGGACATCGGGAAACACCAACCGAGGTTTTGTGAGAACCCTCCGAACTAGTGTCCTGTAACATCTCGTAGAAGCCCACCAGCGGAAGCTGTGAATGCATAATGCTTACTGGTGCCATCAATATTAAGTTTCACCCACACTAGGGAAGGTGGCCGCCAACTGAGACATTGTTGATGTCGGGGTCGGAAGCCAAAAACTGGAGGGTGCCGCCATACGACTGCCTGTCGGATCAGACCTGTATAAGACAAAATACAAGATGTGGGTGAGAAAGGCCAAGTAAAAGTGTCGTCAAAGATAGTTTGATTTCTCCATGTCCATAGAAGCCAACAAGTGGTTCCAAACAGGATCGCCCAATCGTGGCTGTGAACGCGTCGGTGGTGCTGTAGATTTTTCTGCACCCACTCTTGCGCCGGCATAGTGAAGAATTCACAAGGCATAACATGGGAGGGGAAGGTAGTCCCCAGTTGACTGGCTTTGCTGCAATCCCGCAGGACGTGGAGTGAGGATTCTTCAAGATTGCAATGATGACAAGAATCATCCAGGACGATGTGCCGACGGACGAGCTGTTTGTTGGTGGGAAGACGATCGTGCGCCAGCAGCCAAATAAACGAGCGGATAAGTTGGGGACCCTGCCACTGCCAGATGGCCTGCCAGACTGGATCTGGCTGGTCCGTATCGTGTTTAGTGAGCAAAGAATAAGCGGAGGCGACCGTGAAGTTGCCAGTGTCGGAAAATCTTCAGATCAATTTGTCCGATCCCAATTATGATTTCGGCGAAAAAGAACCAGCTATGGTCCTGCAGATCGAGGGGGAAGATAAGGTTGAATAATGTATCAATTCTAGTTACCATCAACATCCACAACGTGGTGTATCCTGAGAGTAAGGATGGTATCAGGAATCGGGGAAGTAGCCTGGGAAGCCAGAGGGCCAAGGCGCGGAATCCAAGGATCGGTCCAGAATCGGATTCGAGCACCGTCTCCTACCCTCCAATGTAGGCCCTTGAGCACGAGGTGTCAAGTCGCCTTTAAACTATTCCAGATCATCGAGCCATCTTTGCCGATAAGCTCGGTGGGGATGTTGGTGTCTTTTTTTTTATAAATAAGAGAAAACCAAAACTATCTCATAAAAGAAACATCACAAGTATCAGTCCAGATAATTAAGGAGAGAGCTTCAAGAATATCGCCCCAAACCTGACAAATTGAAGAAATGTCATGACTCAATTTAGCCAGATAATCTACTGTAAAATTACTTTCACGAAGTACATGCTTAATAGAAGAAATCCAATTCTTAGCAAGTAAAGCTTGAATGAATATTCACAATCAAAACAGACAGAGGATGTGAAGAGATAACACTACAAGTCATTATTCTTACTACCTCCATACTACTTGATTCTACGAGGACCTGCTAAAAACTGTGATAGTATAGGCGTCTTTGACTAGCCAATCATCCATGTCATTTTTATGTTATTATTCTAACTTACAATTTAATTTTTTATTTCAATTTTCATATTTAACATTTATTAATTATTAAATAAATTTTGAATGCAAACATAAGTGATATTAAAATTTTTAATTTAAATTTATTTTGAGACTATAAATGAATAAAATTAAAATTACATAATAATTAAATAATAACACATAAACATAAATAATAATTTTTAAAATAAAAAAAAGTTCAAGTATCAGTAGAAATTTAATATAATTAACACTCATTCCAACTATAACATGTTTATATATTTATTTTTATACAATTTCTTATTTGCTTTAAATTTTTGGAAAATAAACTTTAATTTTTTATATTAGGCTTAGAAGTTAGAACCCAAAGGGCATTGCAATTGAGTTTTCGACTATCCAAAACATGAAGTTGGACTCGAAACGATTGGCATACTTTGTTGGTCCAGCCTGCCACGGTGATAGTTTTCAATGTGTCTCTGGCCCATAAAAGTTGCACACAGCCACGATAGATCAAGTTATCGTCGGAATGGTTAGTAACAGTTTATTCTCAATCGGGAACATAACATCTTCGTATCATTTAATGATAGTCGCTTTTTAAGAGGTTTGAATAATTACGATTTAGCCTTCAAATTGTAAGCTTTAGGTCGCTCCCAACATAAGTTGATCTCATGCTAGTCATTTGATCTGAGTATGCACAATTCGAGGTGGTCATTTTACAAGTTACCTCCCTCTCAATCTAATCATTCTACTATGACTATTCACAAATGGGTAAATTCTATGTATCAAACAGACTTGCCATATTACCCTGGGTTTGGGCTAACCCAACTTGACCCGCCACCCAATCGGGCTCTTTTTTATCAGGTCTCGAGTTAGGTTTCAAACTTTTTTAATGCAAAAACGGGTTTCAAGAGTTCAAAATGTACGAGTAAAATGACATCATTTTTTATTTAAATTTAAAATTTTAAAAATTTTAGATTGAGTCGGGTCGAATTTTGAACTATTAAGACTTAATTGGCCTATTAAACATTTTTAGTATTAATTCATGAGGATTTATATATAAATAAAAGTTTAAGTATATTGTTATTTTTTATTGTTCAATTTTTTTTAATTGTTATGTTTTTAAAAATTATCACTTATTATTTTTAGTATCATTCAGTTATTACACAATTTTCTTTGATATATTTTATTTATTTATATTCAAAATATTGTTATAAATAAATAGAAGATAAAAATAATTTAAAACATAGATATTAAAATTAAAAAAATGCAAGAAGCTCAATACAATTATCTCTTGGTAAACTTTATGCATCTTCATTTCTTTTCCGGTCTATTATTAGCAAAAGTTGCCAAAGTT
Organism: Erythroxylum foetidum; assembly: GCA_026546835.1. Lineage (NCBI taxonomy): Eukaryota > Viridiplantae > Streptophyta > Magnoliopsida > Malpighiales > Erythroxylaceae > Erythroxylum > Erythroxylum foetidum. The sequence goes on along the minus strand of JANZLF010000007.1, from coordinate 31,395,030 downwards.
GAGGTTAGCTCGAACTGAGTCGATCAAGTTTCGGAATGTGTTAAATTGTTCACATAAGATTTGAACTCAAACTACTTGGTTTGGCTCTTAGGTCTAAGTTTTTACATATATATATTATTTTTATTTTTAAAATTAAAAAATTAAATTAACTATATTCAATCAAACTCGAATTAAAACTTTAAGCTGATTGAATTTTAAATTGAATTTTAACCCAAACAAAAAATATTAATGTAAGCTCAGACAGACTCCACCCATTATCATCCTTAATGCAGTTTTATCTCAAAAGGTGGATTGACCACTTCAGGCGCTCCCATACTCCGACCCGACAGAATAGTGAGAGGGTAAATCACGGTCTGATTTCAGTCAACTTCTCAGCAAGACAACCAACTCCTTCTGTTACAGGAATTTGAACCTGATCTTTGTCCCAAATTAACCTTACTAACGATCAACTGAACTACCCGTACGGGCATCCTTAATGCAGTCTTGTTACTACAATTGGTAACACTTCACTGCACAAGCACTTCTTTCTTGGTGGCAACTGCAAGTCTTCGTGATCAAGTTCTAAACTTCACGAGGATACTGTGGGTTTCTTGTTTGGTCCTGAAATTTTCCTTTTCCCCTTTCTAAATGGGAAAATCTTATCCTGTCAACAACAAAGAGACGACCCCTTACTTTTGCATCGCATTGAAGTTTTCTACAGTTCTGTGTCAGTAACTTGTTTTGTGATCTAATATTTGCTTTGTTGCTTTGTTGGTCATTTGCTTGATAAAAAGTTACACCAATAAGAAGCATTCAAGTGCCTATTCAACCCCTCTTTCGAATATTAAATTAACCCACTTAGTTTGGTTGGCCATCAAGAACTAATGTCACGACAGAACTAACAGGAAAAAAAAATAGTTAATTGAATCTTTGTGATTTTGATATTTTTTGATATCGTTTTTTTTTTGAAAATTAGCATTTATTATTCTTTATTATTATTTAGTTGGAATAGCAAATTAAATAATATCTCATATTTAAAAAAATTAAATCTAGAACCAAATTTTTTAAAACTTTTAATTTAATAATTAATATTTAAAACTCGTATACATCAATTCAAAATATTGTGTTTACTAATATAACGTATTTACTAATTATTACATCGGTGTTTATTTATTAGTTATATCACTAAAAATAATATTTTGATCCAAATTTTAAAGATTAGTCATTAAATTAAAACTTTTAAAAATTAGGTACTAAATTAAAAAATCTCAAAAAGTTAGACACTTTCAAATTTATTATCTTTCATTTAGTTATTATACAATTTTTTATAGGAATAATAAAATACTTAATTTAAAATTTATAAATTAAATTTGAGTTAATAAAAGTTCTAATTCAATATTATATTAAATAATATCATTTTAATCTCAATTTGATCAAATTTTAGGCTATTCAAACATAATTTTTGATTTGATCCAATTCTCGGTCATTCTTATTTTCATGATAATGCTTTAATTTTTATTAATTTGTTATTCTAAAATAACGTCATATTAAATTTCAACATCATATTATTTAAATAAATAAGTCAAATATAAAAAATATGTGATAATTAAATAATAATAAATAATAACTCTCGACATCATCATCACTCCAATTTGAAGTCTCTCAATAAAGCGGAGTCTGGAGAGGTCTGATGGTACGTAGCCTTACTCTATATAATGTAGAAGTTGTTTTCAGTAAACCCATATGTAGATGTGACAATAAAAAAGTGATGCAGGTTAAAAGAGAAAATAAATAAAATTAGCACGCTAAATTATTATATAAATAAAATTGCAATAAATACATAAATAAATTAAAATAAAATATAACTCAATTTTTTAAAGAAATGTCAACATATAATAATTTAAATAAAAACATTAAATCATAAATAATAATATTCATTCATTTAACCTTAGAATCAAACTGAATTAAGGGATCGACAATGGAATCTAAATCATAGATTCATAGTAGAAGTTTTCAGTAACTTTAGTCCACTTTCCTTATAATATATTGCAAAGAGAAAGCTTTATTTTGAATTGAAGATATTAAAAACCTTCTTTCTTTCTTTTTTTCCCTGTTCTAAGCTTTTGATTCCCTAGCAATTGTCTAAAGTCTAGTTATGAGACACCATTTTTGGGGACCAATTAGTTGATGTCGCTTTCTAATTTTGGCTTTTGTCCCGATACTTCAGTCATTGTCACTTTCGTTTTCCGACAACTCCGGGGGACCTCGCTCTGCTTTTTTTGTTTTCTTTAAGATTGTCATTACATTATGATAAGTATCGAAAACGACTTCTTCTTTTTTTTTTTTTTTCTCCCCTCTACCGTTTATTTCCTGAGATTACTCTGCGAAAGTATTGAACTTAATGCCAATAGGATTGTCAGTAGAAGTAAAAGCCTGAAATTATTTTCTTCTAATAATTTATAAATTACATATTTTAATAATTCATTTTATGAAATTTAAATTAATTAGGATTATTAGTACTTCAGATCAAAGGTTCAAATTATATGCTTTTGTTATCCTGTTCCTACCATATTTTATGAGTATCTTGTTGGACAATTTTGTCCTTTCCTATAAAGTTGGATAACTATTAATTGTATTTTTCAAATTTTCAATAAATTATCGGTTAAGTTATATAATTTAATCCAGATAAAGATAATAAATAACTCAATAAATGATTTAATTGATGGATCGAAGTTCGGGTAAAAAATAGATCTCAATTAGTATAGACTAGACTCATATCGACTTTGTAATGGGAAATTCAGATATGAAAGTCATGTATAAAGGTTAAAGTCTCACGTAATTATTCTTGTCAATTGTAAATATAAGAATTCTCTGACCGGTTAAGAGCGCTTACATTTTAAGAAAATTGTTAAAAGACTTTACCCATGTTCCGGAAAGGAATTTCCGTAAATACAGCAGTAAATTCACGCTTGTTTCGACTTCAGAAAGCTCGTTTGAAATTACAGAGGTTGAAATCAAGTATTTCCACATTTCTTCGTTTCTTGCCCTTTTATGTTTGATTCGGGATACGTCACTAAGATATCGTTACGTATTACATATCTATCTATTCAATTTTTGTGAATTTCATTTATTAGACTAATAGATGTTCTTAAAATTGAATAGAGACAGAATAATAAGAACAAGTGATATGTTCTTATACTTTATAGGTATTTTTAGTGAATTAAATCTTGTACAATTTAAACCAATAATTTGTTTTTGACTTGAAATTAATGATTTAAGTTAAATTAATTAACGTTAAAGTCAAACTTAATTAAAAAGTTTCTTTTGGAGATAGCTTAATTTAAACAACATTGTTTTAAATAGATTGATAAAAAGAAGTATTATTTTAATTAATTATATTAACATAACATTTGACTTGATAAGATTTAATCGTATAAAACTTAAATTGAATCTGACACGTTACCAACCTTATCATAGTTTTTTTTTTTTTTGTGTATAAACAATTAGTATGTAGTCTCATACGAAGGATGATGTAAACAAATGAAATAAGGTGATCATGTTCAGGAAACAGAAGGAGTGATTTCTTTTTCCAAGGCAGACCTGTAGAATAAGTTGATGTCACTGGTAAAGACAAGACTTTTTTTTTATCAGAGGAAATTCGGTAGGCGGGTCAAGCGAGTACATCTTTTTGAGGATTTAATTGACGCACCATCTCACTGACGGGCCAAGCGAGCGCACCTCATCATTGAGGGCCAACTAATTTTCCATCTATAGGTAAAACCCCAGCCGCCCAAGACTCTTACAAGAGGAACTAGCATAGAATCGAACCTGAAACCTAACTAAAGTCAAATCTCACTCTCAACCATCGACCCCTTTAGGGCGGTAAAGACAAGACATTCACCAAATACAGAGAATTAGAGCATCCAATGACATAATCATGTTTCCAAATGCAATTTTCTAGAAATGACAAATCAAGCTTTTTGTACATATATAATATAGTTTTTAAGTCATGGGACGACAAGTTCAATTTAAATCGACCCAATTTAAAATTAATGGAATAAATTCAAGTTGAGCCAAACTTAATAAGTGGAATGCAAGTGTGGAATCATTGTATCATCCAATGAATGTACTTAGATGCATTGTCAAACTTAATTAGCATAAGTGGGATGCAAGTGTGGAATCATTGTATCATCCAAAGTAGCAGACAAAAGACAAAAGAAACTAAGTATAATCATAAGATTTGTCTACTATTGTCTATTGAGTATTGAGCAAAAGAATAGCATATGCTTAAGCATGAGCTTTACTCGAATAGCTTGAACATGGACATGCAAAAATCTATATAATATGTTATATGCATCAACCTGCTCTATGTAGGCATTTATTGCCTATCAATTACCTACCGTTTGTTAGGAACATTTTCAAATCATATCTTATGTGATGTTCTATTTTTGTTTATCTTCCTTTTCTTATTTTTTAAAGCATAGTGAAATATGCATGTCTCCTTTTTTTTAATTATTTCAGTGATTTAAATTTTGCAATTGCAATTTTGTTCTCAGTGTTTTAAATCATACATATTTTGAAATTAAAAAAGCCTCTTAATCTTTAAATTCTTGATTTTTTTAATTACAGCCTTTTTAAAAACTTCTTTCTTTTAGACTTTAATTAAAAAATAACAATGAAACACGCATTTTATGGATATCAAATATAAACTAATCAAATATCACTAATGTAGTAACTCAATTCAATTCTTAAACCTAAGTTAAGCAAATTAAACCCAACTTAAGTTAACAATTTAAAATAATTATAATAAATTATTAATTTATGTCAAATATAATTACTTTGGTTCGAGTTTAAGAGTTGAATTGAATCATTATGGAAGTAGCATTTGATGATTTGTATATCGCATGTATTCCATCATTATTTTTTAACCAAAGTCTAAGATAAGTGAATTTTTTACACAAGAGATTTATAACATTGACCTAAAAATAAGAGATAATAAGAACATTTACCGATTTTTCAATTTTCAAATTTCAATCCTCAAATCTCAAACTTTACTCAAAAGTTTTAAATTTTCTATAGTTAAGAAGTAACTTAAATATTATTAAAGTATTTACACTAAAACTAATTCAAACGTAAATTGATCACGGATGACGAGTTATTATTATCGCAATTTTTCATAATTGTGTTCTAATTACTTATAATTAGACCAATACAACGTAACTTACAACCTACTATGGTTATTTTTGGTTAGCTATGACTGATCTAATTTGGAAGAGAAAAAGAAAACTTGTGTTGGAAGTTCAAAAAACGAAGAAATTAAAGAAAGAAAGTGGGGTAAAAGTTTGATGCAACAGAACATAATCGGTGTTTGTGGGGTCACAAGTTCCTGCTTCTTTTTTCTTTTTTTATTTCTGTATTTCAATTATTAAATCTCTTGTGGTTGTGGGGTGTGTATATATATATAGGCCTTACAGATATATTCCAAGGTGAGCTGAAACCTACTCTGTTTCTTGTAATCTTTCCTGAAGCTAGAGCTAGTTGCTTCGCATGGAAGCTTCACAACCTCTATCAATCGAAAGCTTTTCCTATAGTTGGTTAGTAAATCTGAAACCATCTCTGGAAAGCCTGGACAGTTCTCTCAGGCCCTCACTTGATGCTTCTGATGAAGCTTCTTTCATCGAGATGGACCCGAGATTGCCACCTTCCAAGAGATTTGTATTCGGGAACTCTCAGGACTTCAAATTTGATTTCCCAGCTTCACAATCTCCTCTCACGCCAGTTCACGCTGACGAGCTCTTCTCCAATGGTTATGTCATGCCTGTCTTCGTTGACCCTCTGGGGACTGGGGCTTACAAGGTCTCAGATTCAGCCATAGCTCTTCCTTCTACAACATCTGCACATGCACCGAAGCTCGGTGGTTCAGCAGATAAATTTCGATGTTCTTCGTTGAGAAGATGTCGCAGATTGTCGAAGCAAATATTTCAGAAGTACATGGATTTCCTGAGGCCATTGTATCGGAGAATTTGTGGGCACAAACCAAGCTCTAGAGTTGGTTCTATGGATTCAGAAGTTCAGGCAGTAAAAAACTGGATGTACTCAGCACCATCTCCAAGAATAAGTGTAGCTTATTCCATTGATGACTGGAGAAAATCCTGCGATTCTGAGAGCTCAATCTACGAGGCTGTTCTTCATTGCAAAAGATCCATAGGTATGTTCACCTAAACTGTAACCTTATTATGATTATTGTATTACACAATTTCAGGTTTTGACGTTTCTTTATCTTATTCTCAGGGAAGTGAATTGAAGCTGTTGTGTGATGGAGAGCCCAGAAGAAATTGAAAACAAGAAAGTAGAAAAGAAAGGACTAATGTTCATAGTTTCACACCATAACATGGGAAAGAGAGAAAAATGAGAAGGAATAAAGGGATCAAACCAGCAACTTGCTTCTTGTTCTTGTTCTTTTCTTCTCATCCTGTAGATTGGTTTCGTAAAGGGGTAGAAGACGCTGTTTTGTAAGGCCAGAGCTTGATAAGGAAAGGACATCAGAGACAGCTATTTTCACTTTTTTTTTTCCTTATTTCATTGAAGTGCTTTCTAAAGAAATTAAAGGACTACTCTATTACAGGTATATGACTATCTTTTTCTTCAATTTTATGATATTGCCTTCCAAAAACATGAAATTAAATACTGCCCTAAAGTGGTGGTCCAACAGGATCTTATTTCAAAGATCTTTCATCCAGGAAATGAAATGAAATGAAAGAATGGAACATTGCATGGCATGAAAAATCTTCTTTCCTATCTCTTCATACAAGTTCAAGGAAATAACCTACGTTTATTACTGCTAAGCTTCTTAGAAGCTTTTATGAATACCAAAAGCTGGCGAAAGGTGGTCGGATATTCAGAAGCACTGTGTTCTCTTCAGATTTTTGTTTTTGTTCTGTTTTCTGTTCTTTACTCAGCAAATTAAGACAAAGATAAATATATAACAACTTGTTCATGCGATCCAAGACAAAGAGAAAATTAGGTACTTCAGTGAAGGGAGGGTCAGTTTATGCCTCCAAGAACTTGTTTCTGATACTCTTGTGTTGTCTTTGTAACCCTTTTGGCTCAATTATACAACATAATTATGTTCTTATAATTTGTAATTACCAATACTTAATACACTATAACTCGCAATTTATGGTATAACCCGAAATTCGTAATTTAAAACGGAGGGATTAGGAACTAGGAAACCAAACGTTAGGCTGAGGTTTTTTCCTTAGCACAATCATAGGCCTATCAATCTTTTGTCTCCATATCTGCCAAGCAGCATTATAACTCGCATATCTCTTCTATAAGTAATGAAGAAGGTAGACAGACTTGTAAGTTCTTAAATGAAAAATCAAAGTTATTAACTGATTGGATGATCAGATAGGTAATAATTTGATGTTGAGAGTTATGAAGGAAAGTATCATAACATAAAAAAGTTAGACAAAAGTTGCACCAACATCCTTTAAAGAAAACCAAATCTTTTGTACCGATAATTCTGTACTCATAACTCTGTATCAACTCTGTTCTATACAATCCCATCCACATATTTTTTTGAGTCCTACATATTTGTGTGGATGGGATCGTATAGAATACGGTTGATATAGAGTTATGGGTACAGAAAATCTTATTCTTTATTAACTATTGGATGATCATATAGGTAATAATTTGATGTTGAGAGTTATGAAGGAAAGTATAACTAGCATCAAAAAGTTAGACAAAAATTACACCAACATCCTTTAAAGCGAATCAAATCCTCTGTATCCATAACTCTGTACTAACTCTGTTTCATATGATCCCATCCACATATAGGGTTAGATACAGAATTATGGGTACAGAAAATCTTGTTCTTTATTAACTATTGAATGATCATATAGGTAATAATTTGATGTTGAGAGTTATGAAGGAAAGTATAGCTAGCATAAAAAAGTTAGACAAAACTTGCGCCAATATCCTTTAAAGGGGATCAAATCCTTTGTACTCATAACTCTGTACTAACTCTGTTCCATATGATCTTGTCCACATGTTTTTCTGGGTCTCACATATTTGTGTGAATGGAATCGTATGGAACATGGTTGGTACAGAATTATGGGTACAGAAGATCTTATCCTCCTTTAAAGGGACCAGATCACCTATTCCTATTATTTTGTTCCGACTCTGTCTTATAAAAATTCATTCATTCAATAAATAATATCTACAAAAATTGAACCGTTGAGATGAGATAGAAACAAGTAGAACAGGGTTGTGGGGAACAGAAGATCTGTTCCTTGTTTAAAGGTTTTTCTATTGTTTTTTATACTTATCTTTTATTGTTTCAATCTAATATTTGTAAGTTTTAGTTTTATCCTACTTATAACATTTTGAAATCAAATAATTAAATGATTTTTATAAAAGATTAAATGATTTTTTGAAATCATTTTTATAATTAAATGATTTCTTATAAATTTATAAAGAATTTCATTTCTTATCTTTGTTTAAATAAAAGATTAAAATATCACTTTTGATATGAGATTTTTATACGAATTATTCTAAATATCCAATTGTACAGTTCACAAATTAAAGCATTGAATCAAATATACAAAATCTTAGAGGGTCATTATAGTTCAATGGAAGAAGTGTGAATTTCTGGTCCCCTCAACAATGGGGTTGGATCAGGATGTGACACATCTGGCAATTTGAAGCTCTAACCATCACTGATCTTCCAAATCCTGAATTCACATATTCCTGACTATCTTGGCCAAATATAAGCCATTGGCTTAGTACCAGAATTGGCTGAGAGAGAGAAAAAGTCCATCACATGTCAACGAGTAGGATAAGGAGACATAGACAAAATGTGCTAGGAGAAGTTCCAAAGTTCGTTAACGTGGATTTCTGTTTATATCTACTTCTACTTCTGTTCGTCTTCGCTTTCTTTGTTGGGACTTACTAGCTACTAATCCACGGAAGCAGCAAAGCCAAGACTCGCATTTATGGCTATTGCTTTCCGCTTGTAGCTACAATGACCCTTTTGTGGGGGACCGAGACCTCTTACATGCTCATTGTCGCTAATGTCAACTCTTTAGTCACTGTAGCTTCAGGACACCATACATTTCAGCCTGTCAGAAAGCAAGGTTTTGGCTGCAAGAAGATGATATTGAGGTTTTAATCACTGGATTTCACTTGGAAACACATACTTGGGATCATTTCCATTCCTGAAAACTGTGAGATTATCAAGACAAAAAAATGATAAAACACCAACTTTATAACTATTGATATGAATTAGTATTCCAGGATTCAGAAGTCAGTTCAGGCAACATTAGATGATCATTTTTCAAGGTTCAAACAAGATATATTTGGTCCTTCCGCACTATGAATCCAGGATAAAGGATTGGAGCTGAGTGATATTACTATCTAACTTCTGATCAGGTTTGAAAATGCAGATTATAGATTGGAAGAAATGTGTAAGATTATCAAAAGAAACTTGATCGTGACCTGCATTATCAGGAGTTTCTGCAATAATTTGCGGTTGTATTGAAAGGAACAAACCTGGAACGGGGACCAAGGCCTTCAAGTATTCCGCATGTCGGCCGTTTCATCCTGGGGTCATTGTTAAAATGTCTGTGGACATTGAACAATGCCCATCATTTTTCCTGTCATAAGACTTGTGTTTTCACTGAGAACACATGCATTTGAAGCAGTGTCATTGTCGATTGTGATGAGAAAATGAAAGCTGTAAACTAAAAAGACAAGAACTGTGAAGTGTGAATCCTTAGAGACGAAGTCTGAAAGAGCAGACACAACTACTAGTTTAAGCCGATGCTTTGTGTTTTGTACAGCCCACAAGTGATTGCCTCGTGAAATGCCTAAGATCCTGTGACTTTTTTGCAATGTTGTTTAGTTGTTGCTGCCTACAAATTGAACAAGTCCCTGACACTGAAGATGTTTCGTGGACTTCGCTATTGCTTCAGTTATATTCCCTTTCACACGTTGACGCTTTCTGGTTCCAGTGGGCTTATGGGTTTCCTTCAACCTAATGGACTGGATTCCTGCATCTCTGGAGGGAGAGAATGCATCAGGCTCCTCCGTGTTGACCTAGGCCAGGTTCAAATCGGACTGTCACGTCTACTCTAAAAATGGGTTAGACCTAGGCCATACCATGCCTAACCTAAAATTTTATAAATTATTCTTGATTATATACTTGTATAGGTGGCAGACACAGTAAGAGTTTAAAGTCAATATATCTCAAAAAAAAAAAAAAAGTAATTTTTTTTGTTTACTAAAGTTTGATAAATGAACTGCAGCGGTTTGTTCGTATAAGAGAATGATAATAAAAATGAGAATAAATATAGTGAAAAATAGAAATGGATATTATTATTATAATTATGATAGCTGGTTAAGAGAAAAGAATAATTACCATTATCGTTGATTGTGATTAGTTTGTAAAAAATATTAATAAATAAA
>JANZLF010000007.1:31344261-31357808 GCA_026546835.1 Erythroxylum foetidum | reverse complement strand
CTTTTTTTAAGAAAAATTGGTATTTAGCTATAAAATAAAAAAATACTTCTTTAATAGATATAACTATTTTGACAATCAAAATGTAACTTTTTAAAAAGTTCAAATTTGAAGTTTCTAAAAAAAGTCTCTCAAATGATTTTTTCGGGTAGATTTTTTAAATTAACTAATGACCTTATTTTTAGGTCCCTTTTTGTCCTTATGATTTTACACATAATTCCCACAATACTCATCTTCCCGTTTATCTCACAAACTCATCTTTTGTATTTGGCTTTTTTTATGTTTTAATATTTATTTTTAATATTAGTTTTACTTATATTATAATACATATAAAAGATTTGATTATATATATTTTATTTATATTTCATATAGTTTAAAATTATATAATAATTAATATATTGTGCTTTGCATATTGTTTAACATACTTTATATAATATTTATATGTACAAATAAATTTATTACAAAATAAAATATAGTTAAAATTAAAAGTGTTCTTTATTTTTATATTGCTAAACAGTCTACTGTATGAAGCTCTTTTTAAAACAAACAAATAATTAACTAATTTCTTTAAAAATATTTAAAACTATTTATAGAAAAAAAAACTCTATTGATATATGCCCAACCAAATGTGGGCTCAATTAAGAATAGTAATAAAATAGATTGAGGGCATAGCTCTTTTTAGTAAAATGTTTGAATAAAATTGGACAATTAGTATAATTTATCTAAATAATATTATTTTATTTATTTAATTCATACTATTCAAAATGTATTAAGTTAAATTAAAATCCGGTCAACTTCATCATTCATTTCATTTAAACCAAACTTTTCCCAAAATTCAACACCTAAATTATAGCCAAAGATGATGTTAAACAAGTTCAACGTTTGTGCACCTAAAAAGCTAGCATCTAGCGAGTTCCAGACTCCAGAGAGCAATTGCAGCCAAAAATATCGTTATGTCCTCAGCGGTGACCTAACTATGCAGGTTCCTGTGCCTTAGTAATGGGATACAGTAAATAAAATATAATTGCTTGATATATCCATGTGAAAAACAAAAATCCTGATTAGCCATGTGACTGCATAGCCATCCTGACGTATCAGACACTGAACTTTGCAATCCTACCCAGACACGTCGCGTGGGCTTAAGCTTGAGATCAATACGCTAGACTCTAACTTAAGAAGTACATGTTTGGATGAAATTTTGGAAGGTAAGTAAGTTTTTGTTTCCGCAAAAGTAAAAAAAAAAAAAACAAGAATATTTAGCATTAAAATTTAAATGTACTTTTTTTAAATAGAAATAACTATTTTGAAAACTAAAATATAACTTTTTAAGAAGCTTAAATTTGAAGATTTTCAAAAAGTCCCTTATTTTAGCTTTTTTTCTGATAAATTTTTTATCCGACGTTTATGTTTATCGCAAACTATCTTCTGTAGTTATTTTGCAAACCTGTAAAGTTTAAAGAAAATTTTGGAGGAAAAAAAACGATGCCTCTTTACATTCCTATTCCGTCATATATACAGAAAAAACATCCTAAATAGGAGCCCCTAAAGAGGGGAAAACTCCCATAAATCTACCGCTAGGAATCTCCCATATATAAGTAAACATTTGTACAAAAGGAAAGATCCAAAATCTATATTATATAGGAAAGGCAGATAATATCGTCCAATACCGCCCCTCAAGTTGGAGCATGAGGATTAAAAATGCCCAACTTGCAGAGAAGAAAATGAAACTGATCTTTACCTAAAGCCTTTGTAAAGACATCAGCAGGTTGCACAGAGGACTTGACAAATGCAGTCTAAATATTCATACGTTGAATCTCATCACGAATAAAATGGCAATCCACTTCAATGTGCTTTGTTCGCTCGTGAAAGATAGGATTAGCGGCAATGTGCAACGCGGATTGGCTGTCACAATGCAAACGCATAGGAGCATAGTGTTCAACACTAAAAGAATCCAATAATCCCTTTAACCATTTGAGCTCGCAAGTTGTAGTAGTCATAGAGCGATACTTAGCTTCTGCGGAGGATCTAGACACTGTGTGTTGCTTCTTTGTTTTCCAAGAAATAGGTGAACGTCCCAAGAAAACACAATATCCAGTCAAAGATCGTCGAGTCAACGGGCAGGCAACCCAATCCGAGTCACAATAAGCATATAATGTCAAATCACAGTTGGCCTGAAGTAGAATACCTTGACCTGGATTCCGCTTTAAACAGTGCACAACTCGCAAAGCTGCATCCCAATGCTCCTTCTTCGGATGCTGCATAAACTGAGCAAGAACATGCACACAATATGACAGCTCAGGTCTAGTAATGGTGAGATAAATCAGACACCCAACCAGTCGTCTAAACTGACCTGGATCATCAATGTCATCCCCTGTAGCAAGAGCCAACTTATGATTTTGTTCAAGAGGAGTGTTGGCAGGCCTAGCTGCAAGCAAACCTGCTTCAGATAAAATATCCAAAGCGTACCTACGCTAACACAAGAAAATGCCATCTGAATTGCGTGCCACCTCTATCCCGAGAAAGTATTTCAACTTCCCCGAATCCTTTATATGAAAACATCAACTCAAATAAGCCCTGAATTTTTGCACTGCGGTTTCATCATTTCCCACAATGATGGGATCATCCACGTAGACAAATATAGTTAAGAGTACAACACCATCCCGAAAAATGAATAGAGAGTAATCAGAATTGGAACCCTTTCAAGGATGCTGCCAACTTAGCAAACCAACAGCGAGGCGCTTGCCACAAACCATAGAGGGATTTTCGAAGACGACACAGCTTTCCTGGTATTGAAGAAATGAAACTAGGAGGCATTTTCATATACACCTCTTCATCCAAGTCACCATGCAAAAATGCATTTTGTACATCCATCTGATGAAGTTCCCAACCTTTCGCAACAGCAATAGCAAGAAAAGTGCGAATCGTAGTTATCTTTGCTGTTGGAGCAAACGTTTCATGATAATCAATTCCTTCAACTTGATTATTGCCAAGTGTCACTAAACGTGCTTTATAACGTTCAACACTTCCATCCGAGTTATACTTAATTTTATAGACCCATTTGCTGCCAATTGCTTTCTTTCTAGGAGGCAGGTCTTCTATTGTCCATGTATCATTGTCCTCCAAAGCTTGTATCTCCTTTTTCCTTGCTTCTCTCCAACATTCCTTTTCATTGCCTCTGCATAAGTAATAGGTTCATGACCTGCAGTAATACTAGCCAAAAACGATCGATGTTGCATGGAGAATTTATCATAATTCACAAAATGTGCTATAGGATAAGAAATACCTGAGGAGTTTGAATGGAACAAAGAACTTGATGAGGGGCTTACTTGAACAGCATGAGTCACATAATCCTTCAAGCGAATTGAGGGTTGCCTTATTCTATGTCCCCTACCAAGATGCTCCTCTAAACCATCAGTCTGACTTATTCCATCACCATCACTATTTCTAGTTTCCTCATTGACAACAATATTGACTTCCTCTTTCTCACTTTGCTCCTCTTGATCCTCAACAACATCAAAGGCCAAAGTGGTATCTTTAGTCAGATCCATATCTGTAACAGTCTTTTAAGCATAGGAAAATTCAGATTCAACAAAGACCACATCTCTAGAGACAAAATATTCACCGTTTTCTAAATCATACAATCTCCATCCTTTCTTCTCAAAAGGATACCCAACGAAAACACACCTTCTACTTCTACTTGCAAACTTATCATTTTTCTGATTCGAATTATGCCCATAGCATAGGCAAATAAAGATTTTGAGATGCTTATAAGAAGGGATCTCTCCAAAAAGAATTTCATATGGTGTTTTACCATTCAACACTTTAGAGGGAATTCGGTTAATTAAGTAATCGGCTGTAAGTACACACTCACCCCAAAATTCAATCGGCAAATTCTCCTGAAATCGCAAACCCCTCGCCACATTAAGAATATGGCGATGTTTTCTTTCAACTCGCTCATTCTGTTGAGATGTACTGACACATGATGTCTGATGCAATATACCATTCTCCTCAAAATATTTCTTCAAACATATGAATTCACTTCCATTATCACTTCTAACAATTTTCACATTTTTCTCAAATTGTCTCTTAATCATCACAATAAATTGTCTAAGAACATAAGAAACCTTATCTTTCTCATTCAGCAAGTATATCCAAGCAGCACGAGAACAATCATCCACTATTGTTAAAAATAAATTGCACCACAAGATGCAGGAACTCTATAAGGTCCCCATAAATCACAATGTATCAAATCAAAACACTCTTTGGCTTTATTGTCACTTGAAAAGAACACTTCCCTGGTTTGTTTTGCTCTAAAACACACATCACAAGCCTTATTACAATTGCTAGCTGAACTACCAACTTTAGAAATCAACTCTACCACCTTTGGAGAAGGATGACCCAACCTCCTATGCCATAGCTCAAAGGACGCGTTATCTGTGGTTTTGCATGCGTGAGCTGAAGCCACTCCTTTGAGAAAATAAAGCCCCTCACGTTGTTCACCTGCTCCAATCATCCTCCTCGAATCTAGGTCCTGTATAGCACAAAATTTGTCAGTAATCTGAGCTACCAAACTCGAATCATATAGAAACTTTGACACTGATATTAAATTGCAATTTAAGTTGGGAACAAAGAGAACATGTTGTAGCTTTAAATCCTTTCCAAGGACAACACTTCCTTCTTTGACCGCCACTGTCTTATCTCCATTAGGTAAACCAATAGACCAAGGTTCGATATCACGAACTTCTTTAAGGTAAGCATAAGTTCTTGTCATATGATGGGAAGCACCAGTGTTAATAATTCAAGACAAAATATTTTGCTTACCCGACAACCTCTCACTATTATTGTTTTTGGTCGAGCTCAACATTCCCATCAATTTGTTCCATTGTTCATCACTCAGCCCAATAAAACCCTTCCTGTTAGCATCAGTCACATTTTCTTGTTCTCCTTCACTTCTAGGTACGTGCACAACATTAGCTCGCGAGTTGGTTCCCTTGTTACAACTTCCAATCTGGCGTTTGTGTCCACCACCCCATCCAGACATATTGGAGCGAGGTCTATTCTCCCACCACTCTGGGTATCCTATTAATTGAAAGCAAGACTCATCATCATATCCTCCTTGCTTGCAGTGTGAACAAACTGCACTTTTATCCTTTCCTGAACTTCGACTGCCAACTTGTATTGCAAAGCTCATGGGGCTACCTTTTTCTTTCCTTATTCATGTCATGTTCCTCACCCACTCCTACTGAACAATTGTTGAGTAAACCCAATTCAGGTTTGGCAGTGGTTCTGTACTCAATATATTGGAACGTACTGTTCCATACCCTTCATCATCTAAGCCCATCAAAAATTGATGAACTTTTTCCTCTTCACGTTTCTTTTCCAATTTCATTGTAAGATTGCATTTGCATCCACTACATTTACACACCGGTATCTAGTCATAGTTGTTCAATTCACCCCAAATTTTTTTGAGCCGACCATAATATGTGACTATGGCCTGCTCGTCCTGCTTGCAATTCGCAAGATCTGACTTCAATTGTTGCACTCTTGGTCCGTTTCCTATAGAAAATCTCTGCTTGATATCTTCCCACAACTCCTTCACGTTCTCCATATGAGATATGGTCGAACGAAGCGTGGGCTCAATGGTGTTGAAAATCCAAGCTACAAGCATCGAATTAACTGTCCACCAATCTTCAATTTCGACATGATCTTCTTTTGGCTGTTTAACAGTTCCATCGATGAAACCATGCTTCTTCTTGGCTCGCAGAGCAGTCCGAATTGCTCGTGCCCATTCATCGTAGTTTTTCCCTCTCAACTGAACTTGGGTAATAATATTACCTGGGTTATCATTCGCGCTCAGCATATAAGGATTTGAAAGCATCTTTATAGAAGTCGATGGCATAACGATTTCTTTCTCATCATTAGCTATGGCTCTGATACCATGTAAAGTCTAAAGAAAGTTTTGGAGGAAAAAACGATGCCTCTTTACATTCCTCTTCCGTCATATATACAGAAAAAAATCCTAAATAGGAGCCCCTAAAGATGGGAAAACTCCCATAAATCTACCGCTAGGAATCTCCTATACAGAAGTAAACCTTTGTACAAAAGGAAAGATCCAAAATCTATACTATATAGGAAAGGCCGATAATAGCGTCCAATAAAACCAATCTTCACAAGGAAAAAAGTGGCCACTGACTTCTCAAGGAACACAACTAACCCATCTTAACTCACTTCGTTTTAGGTACTTGTTTTATTTTGCTTTTTTGTCATTTCTCGATTTGTTGGTTTCATTTTTGTTCTTATGTGAACGGCGGTGGC
This sequence comes from Erythroxylum foetidum, assembly GCA_026546835.1. Classification (NCBI taxonomy): domain Eukaryota; kingdom Viridiplantae; phylum Streptophyta; class Magnoliopsida; order Malpighiales; family Erythroxylaceae; genus Erythroxylum; species Erythroxylum foetidum. The sequence continues at coordinate 31,351,496 of JANZLF010000007.1, read as the reverse complement.
TTAGTACCTGAAGGTGTAGAAGATTTTGTGTTGCATTCTGAGTAATTTGTATTTGGGTCTGAGTAAGATCTATTTTCTAGGTCAATATTATAATTTTCATGACCTTCTCAGCTCTAACAGTTACAACAATTAGACAAATCATTCTTGATGCTAAAACCTATTGTTTATTTGCTAATGCATGATTGTATTTTGAGGAATAGGAATGTTGTATATCTGATTATTCTTTCTACCTACGATAGATGATACCATGTATTGAATGGCTATTTCAGTAACAGTGGAATCTGAATGTAAAATTTGTTATGATTTTTCTGTTATCAATCTCAACAAAAAAAAATAGATTTCTTGACTTGTGGTAAATTGTTGGCTGTTTTTCTCTCATTTTCTTTAACTAATAGATCTTGACTCTCTCCAAATTTGGCTCTTTCCTGGTATATTTTCATCTTCCCTAAATGCATTTCCTTAAAATCAGTGGCTTATGGTATGATGGTATACAAGTTCATCGTTTTGTCTCTTATGTTGCCCTCACTTCCCTGTTCTTGAATTTTCTAATATTGTGATTCCATCAAGCCTGTGGATGAAGATGCTAGTCCCTCAAAGTAGTTCTCTAGTTCTTTTAAGTGCACTTAATGATTCGAAGTAGGCATGCAAAATTGTTTTTAAAGATAAGATGAAAGTAATACATTCTAAGTAATTTGTATTTGAGATAGCACCTTCTTATGAAGTGTGTCTCTTTCTTTTTCCTATGAGTTATTATTAGATTAGATGTGTCCTAACACTAGATGTGATTCTTAGACCCTTATACTTTTATTTCATTTTCCTCCTTATTTCCAACCTTAAACACGAAGTCCCAACAACATAATCCTCAATTTAGAGGTCCATCCTGTAACAATTAAGTTTAGAATGTTGTTTTGCCTTCTCAATTGTCCAATATGAAACTTCACTCATCTTTCCTCTTTTACATTAAATAATCACTCAGGAAGTGGAAATGACAAGGTTCAAACTGTTATACTTATTGTGCTTTTGTCTATGTCATTCTTGTTATGCTTTTAATACTAAATTCACAAAAGATTTAATCCATATTATGCTTTTGTCTATGTCATTCTGGTTAAGCTTTTATATTTTCTTATACTTGCTAAATTAATTGTTATTTGCAATGGGGATTTTGTTTTCTGGATCATGTGTTGTTGATAGAGAATGTCAAATCTAAGTGAAGATATTCAAGGTGGGGATAAATTGTAAAAAAAGGTCAAAGCGAAGTGGAATGATAGAACTATTGAAATTGTAATCAAAATTTTTGTGAAGAGATTTTAACTAAAAATTGTTCAAATGGTCACTTTAACAATATTGGATGGAAAAATATAGTTTCAAAGTTTGCTCATGAAACTAAGAAGAATTATTAATAAAAACAATATAGGAATAAATATGATTGATTAAAAAAGGATTGGCAGTTTTGGACAAATTTAGGAGGTAAAGAAACTGGACTAAAATGGGATCCTACTAATTAAATTATTGATGCAAGTGATGAATGGTGGGAAAAGAAATTGAAGGTAAGCATTTAAGTTTTAGATTTATAATGCTCTAATGTTATTTGATAGTTTAATAACTTAAACAATATTATTATAGGAAAGCCCCGAGGCTACCAAATTTTGAACTAAAGATTTGAAACATATTGAACAACCTAATATTTTATTTAAAGATGTTACAGTTACGAGAGAAGGAGCTTGGGAACCTTATTCAGGTTTTGTACCAAATGATGCTTATTTGCTGTCTAGAGAAAGCCTAGTTGATACCGATCTTGACGATAAAATTTTTAAAGACTTTACTTCTAATTAATAATTTGAAAATATTAATAATGATATTGGTTCATTAACTCCAACTCTAGGAAATTCTATACAAGGAAAGGGGAAAAAAAGAAAAAAAAACATGATACCATAATAGGGGTAACAGAATGGTAATGAAAATATTTAGATAGTATATGTTATGTAGTAGATAAAAGAACTTCAGTAACCTCTATTAAATAGATGAACCTGGTTGTAGCATTTATGAGGTGATGGACATATTACGAAGTACAAAAGAAATAAAAAGGGGAGGTGAACCGATTATATTAGTTACCAAATTATTTTTGAAGAAGGAAAATAGAGAGATATTTGTTGCGCTTAAGAATGTTAATCTTCAAACCCAATGGATTAAGAAATTGAAATGATTGCGATTTTTATAATAAATTATACATGTATTTGGTTACTAATATTGGACTACTTGTAATGTGTTGTATTGGAATTCGCTATTTATAATGTGTTGTAATGGATTTCTATTTGGCTAATTTTGTTGTAATGATGAATTAAATTGTACTTTATTATTATTGTGTTATGATTATTGTTATATTATTTTTTATACAATAAGTTTATTATTATTTTATATATTTTGATAAATATGTCATCTTTTGATAATGATTCTGACAATAATCATGAATATAATGAAAAGATTGAAGAAGAAATTTTGCATATAGTTCAAATGGAGTAACACTAACCACAGACCATTATATTAAACATTAAATTAAAAACAATGTAGAACATCTCATTACATTGGATGTATGTTTGTAATGGAATTACTTAATGACCATTGAGATAGATGTCATCAACAATTTAGAATGGAAAATGATATTTTTATCAAATTATGTAAATTGTTGAATAAGTCATATGGATTAAAGAAAGGAACAAAAGTAACATTAGAAGAGGCTGTAGCTATGTTTTTTATCACTTTAGGTTATGGACTTTGCAATAAAATTGTTAAAAAAAGATTTCAACATTCTGGTAAAACAATTTCTAGATGGTTTGAAATAGTATTAGAATTCTTTTAATGTATATCGATTGATTGCATAAAACCAAAAGATCCAACTTCGTTTCATGTACATCGATTAATTTCAACAAACCAAAAGATCCAACTTTTAGATAAATTCCAAACAAAATTAAAAGTAATAGAAGATATTGGCCTTATTTTAAAGATTGCATTGGAGCAACTGATGGAACACATATACTAATTGTAGTTCCAAGGTCCAATCAAATAAAATATATTAGGAAAAAAGGCATTCCTACGCAAAATATAATGGATGTATGTGATTTTCATATGTGCTTTACTTTTGCTTGGGCTGGTTGGGAAGGCATAGCACACGATGCTTAAATTTTTATGGAGGCTTTACGTATTGATGTATTACACTTCTCTCATCCACCTAGAGGTTTGTGACAGATAACTTTATACATTTTTTATTTATTCTTAATAATTTACTACTTCTTAATTAATTAATGAATTAATCTAGAATGTAGGAAAATATTATTTGGTAGATACAGAATATTCTAACATGCAAGGTTATTTAGGATCATACAAAGATAAGGGTATCATTTTCTTGATTTTCGACGTGTTGTTCTTCCAATAAAGAAGACAGAAATATTAAATCATGTACATTCTTCTTTAAGATGCATAATCGAAAAAACATTTGGCGTTTGAAAAAATTGGTGAAAATTTTGACGCCAAATGCCCAATTTTTCTGTTCCAAAATAAGTTAAAATTGTTATTGCTTGAATGACCATTCATAAATTTATAAGGTTAAATGCTCAGAATGATGAAGAGTTTTCTCCATATGATGAAGATGATGAATTACTTCCTACAGATGAAGAAATTAATGAAAATGAAGATGTTGAAGAAAATCATTTAGACGAACCACAAAATAACGAGATGAATGATGCGAGGGAACATATTGGAAATCTTTCTGTATTACAATAAAATGCAGAATTTATTATATATTTCACTATTTACTCAACTTGAATATTTATTTTGAGATTTATATAATATTATTTAGCTTTTTAATATTTTAATATTTATTTTTGATATTAGTTTTATGTCATACAAAAAAATGAAACATCTATTTAAATAATTTCCTACAAGATTGTTATCCAAAATTTCCTACAAGATGGTTTAAAATTATATAACAATTAATATATTATGCTTTGCATATTGTTTAATATACTTTAAATAATATTTATATGCATAAATAATTTTCGTTACAAAAAAAATATAGTTAAAGTTGATAAAAGTGATTTTTATTTTTATGTTGTTAAATAATCTACTGTATGAAGCTCTTTCAAAAAACTTTTTTAGTTGACAACAAAACAATTAACTGACTTTTTAGAAAAAGCTCTTTTTAGAAAAGATTTACTAACAAAAACTTTATTGACAAAAGTTCTACTGGCATAAACCTTTCCAAACAGGCACTAGGGCTCGGGGTCTATTTTTTTAAAAAAGGGCTTCAGGTCGAGCTCAATTTTAGGCTATTTAACTTCGTCCCACCTTAGGGCCGACAATTTTTATAAAAAATCACGCCTTTTTTATTTTTCATTAAATAAAAATAAAAAAGATTAGGCCAAGTAGACTTGAGTTTAAGTTCAAGCTCAAGCTTAGAAAAGCCCAATATAGTCATTCCTAATCTTAACTATACTAATCCGCTAAAATATATAAAAATTTTCAATTTAAAACTTTTTAGAAAATCTTCTTGATATTTAAAATTTTTGAAAAAACTCATTTTAGTTGTAAAAAATTTTAAAAATTCATTTTTAAACAATGATTAAAGAATAATGACAAAAATACACATTAAAACTATCAAAATGTTATTTCTACTACGATTCAACTTAATTATTTGAACCAAATTAATTAAATCCGATATAAATTGATAGTTTATTATAATTATCTTAAATTATTAATTTAAATCAAATCTAAGAGTTAGATTGTATAAATATATTAATGAACACTTAAATAATTCACTTTTAATATTCATACTACCTATATTTTGTAGTTATTTTTAACCAAAGTTTAAGAAAAGATATTTTCTAAAAAAAATTAAACAATAATTAAAAGACTTTTTCAAAAATTTTAAAGATAAAAATAGTTTCACAAATTTTTTTAAAATTACAAAGATCTTTATGTCTTTTGTCCTTAGGCTATGTTTGATTGGATGGTCCTTAATATAATGTAATATTATTCTATCGTCTTAAAAAGTTTTTAATAAAATAGAATGAAATAAAATAAAGTAAAAGAGTTTCGTAAACTATGAATTTGAGAGTTTATATTGAAATGTAAAAGAATAAATAATATTTTACTATATTATATTATTCCAAACAACAATATTTTATATTGAAATGTAAAAGAATAAATATTATTTTACTATAAACTATTCTTCCAAACAACACTTCATCGCATTATTTTGTCTCTCTCAATTAATAATTTTTTAATATTAAATTAATTTATATTTTATTTTTTATAAATTGTTTTACTCCATTAAAACACACGATTTGCTTCTGTGGTACGTTTTTACTGTATAAAAAACAGGTCCAAAGACCGAACGATTCCGCCAACAGGTCAAACCTTTACTATGATGAGACTAGGAAAAAAGAGAAAGACAAAGAGTTAGGGTCCAAAAGCAGTGACATGCGTGCCCAAGTTGGACCAAATTTACTTTTCTGCAATTACAAAAGAACCAGAAATTTCTGACTTGTTAGCTCTCTCTCTCTCTCTCTAGTCTCTCCTTTTCTTTTTTTCCATCTTTATCTTTTAAGACTCTGGAAAAAGCAAAGGTGCTCCCCTCCTGGCTCCTGCAAGGTTTTACTAATATATATAACGTGACCTTAGAGCGTTGCTTTGTTCTTTTTACGAAGTCTTTCCTTTTGGGCCTTTTTTTCTCTTCGGTTTTGCTTTCTCTCCTCTTTTTGGAAGTTTCACATCAGTCTGCTTTGGTGTCTTTTCTCTGGTATCTCATTAGTGAGAAACTCCTCACAAATTCCAAGTAAATTGCTTAATCACATGAATTACTGCCCTGCCCTGTCCATTGCTTTCCAAGTAAATTCCCATTCATTCATTGAAAGTCACACTTGACAAGTATATAACATTGCAAGAAGAGTTCAATCTGATATATTAAGTTCAAATTTAATTAAAAAATTCAAGTTTTAATTTAACTTAAAATTAATATTTTAAAAATTGAACTAATCTAACCAGTTTAATAATAAAAATTTTGAACCAATCAACTTTTCAATTCAAGTTTTAAGAAACTCCTCACAATTTTCAAGTAAATTGCTTAATCAACTTGATCTATTAAGTTTAAATTTAATTAAAAAATTCAAAATTTAATTTAACTTAAAATTAATATTTTAAAAATTGAACTAATCTAACCAGTTTAATAATAAAAATTTTGAACCAGTCAATTTTTCAGTTCAAATTTTAATTTTAAGGTTTAATTTAGTTTGATAAATTTTGTTGTTAAAAATAAATTATTCTATTAATTAATCAGCTAGCTTTTATAAAATAATCAATTTTTATAAACAAAAATGGCTCAGTTAATTTTCATTTAGTATAATCTTTTTCAATTAAATTTTAAAATTTTCGACTGGCAAAAATAATATTTTTAATCATCTTAAAATGTATTTAATTTTATTCAATTTTAACTAATTTTATAATAGTATAACACTAATTGAACATTTCAAATCTTAAACTCTCGTGTTAGACATTCATCTGACTACCTAATTTTTAAAGCATTACTTAAATTCTTCAATTTGCATTAAAGTTATGTATTAGTAAACTACTTCAAAGTTCAAACCCTTCATTTAAGATAAATGTTTACATATTTGTTGTTTTATCTGCCAAATTGAGAGTGGGGTGAAGGTTTTTCGTATGATTCAAACAATTCAACTAAACATTTCTGAAACGCAACTTTTACTGGTAACATACTCTGAGCTTTGAAAGGTTTACACTTCAGGGCATAGGGGTATTAGCCTCTCAGGATCGTCAGACTGAGAAATCTCAGAAGTTCCGTTTGAATAGAAACAGCAAAACGTACAAAACATAACGAAACAAAATTTTCCATTACATTTCTCTCTCAACACCTGGAAAAGAAAAGCTAAAAAGAACCTCACTCACTAGTCTCTGTTATGCCCTGACTTTGAAACACCATTTTCGATAACCTGCAAAAGCACTGTCTCTTAATCACATGCACCACTCAAACGATTTTCTCGTCTCTTGGACTATAAAACCTACCAGAAAACCTTGAGTAGAACAAACCATTTTCGCCTTCTCCTTTAAATCCTTCAATCTTTAGAGCTTCTTTACTAGTCCCCTCCTGCAGCCATGAAAGCTCTGTATTTCCTCAACTTCTGGAGGGCTACAGCACCGGAAGAACACCGAGTTTCAGGTAGAAA
>JANZLF010000007.1:31290662-31306902 GCA_026546835.1 Erythroxylum foetidum | reverse complement strand
CAACATGGCCGTGACCAATGAGGACATTGGTCCTTATGGGGGGACGAATGTTACGGTTTGATCTAATTGCAAGATATAGGACTTGAATCTCATATCGATTAAATACAAAATTGATATGGAATTTATAAAGACTTTGGGCTCTCCACCCTCATAAGCTAGCTTTTGGGGTGTAGCTCTCCTAAAAGTCCTTATCAGGTTTCAGCAATTCTGCCACTGTAGGAGGGTTATTGTGCGACAACTCCGGCAACTAGGTAAGAGGCTTTGGCCGGAATATTGACAAATATTTTCCATTGTCAACAGAATTTTAGGGGGTGCTTTCAAGCTTTCGACTAGCTTGGTCTCTGGATTACCGCCACATAGTTTTGAAAGTCGACTCTCGTATTGTGATTGACCTACTCACTTCTTCATATGTGTGAGCTAATTTCTTAAACCCTCTTGTGTGGGATATTCATGAACTGCTTTCTCACAACTGGATTATTCAGATCCGGCATATTTACTGCGAAGATAATCGTAGTGTCGACTGGCTTGCAAAATAGCTCGCAAATTTTGCAAGCCAACTCTCTTTAAATATTACTACTTTTGAGCACCCATCTAAGAATTGTATCTCTCTCCTCGTAGAGGATAAATCCGGAGTAAGTCATCCACTATAAATCATGTAACTTTTCTTTTCATTCCTTTTATATATATAAACTTATCTGGGAACTCCATCTTTTAGAATAATTTAATTCCTTCCGGTTTCAAATTCCCGTTCGGTTGGGTTCGAGTATTGAACCGATCACCACTCCACTATATAAAAGAATTACAAGTGGCGATACAGAAATTGAAAGGAACAAAGACGATTGGATAGAAAAGAAAGAGATTCTCTTTATATCTATTTTTTCAATTCCCAAGGAAGATAAGTGCCCGATTCCCCGTCATAATACAAGACTTTATTTCCTTAGAAGTATTAAAACTAGAATTATCGCTTCATAAAAGGTTCTATTGGATAAAAAGATTCTCTTTTTGACTCTCTATTTGTCGATAGCTACTTATCTTTGTATGATAAATAGAATTTGTACGTGTCTCTACTCTCTATGTATGTATAAGTTGAAAGTGGTGGAGCCAACTCAATCCGATGACACGAATTTTCTTGGTCACATTGACTGAGGTCGGCGCATTTGACTAAGGTTGCACGCTACTTTTTTACACGGGGTTGGAGTGACTCATCGTTACGTCATCATCGTCATTATATTTAATTTGAAGTTTCGTAATTGAGAAATATAATAATATATAATTTTATCTTTATTATTTTTTATAAACTCACATGTAAATATAATAGAAAAATAATAATATAACATAAATAAATAAAAATGGTACATAAAATAATTAGGTAAATAAAATGTAGTAATTGTTATCGTTAAATTGTTTTAACCTAATTAATCTCATTTACTTATTAACAGCGACCTTACATAAATATATAGATAAAATTTAGTAGAACAAAATAAAAATTAGTTATCCGAAATAAAATATTTGATCTCTTTATATGAACATGCTTTGAGGAATTGAGTTTGATATTTAAATTCAAAAATCAAGTTTGCATGAAATATTTAAAATAACATTATTTAAAAAAATTCCAAATCTTATTTTAACTCAACTCTAAAATCAAGTTTGTATTTAATACTTAAATAAAATTATTTAAAAATTTCAAAATGATGTTTTTTTTTTAAATAGGAGTTGATAGTTTATATTAAATTGGGCATGGATTCCACTTTGAAATCTTTTTTTAAAACTAAGCTGTCTCTTATATTTTGTAATGTGTATTCTTTTGAAAACTCCTGACCTTCTTCCATTATGCTTGGAGAAAAGAGAAACTCTAAAATTGATAATTTAGTTGGCTCAAATTCAATACTAACCAAATTTCTCATCAGTTGAGAAGTGAAAAAGTAGGTGATATACTGATATGTCCACATTCAAGTTAAAAATAACAAATTTGGTCTTTGAATCAAATTTAAATTTATAGAGTGATTGAACCAATCTAATCTAATTAAACAAATAATATTTTTGATTGCATTTACAAAAATAACATCAACTTAATTAATAGATTATTTAATTTATTAATTAAAATTTCATTTTTAGTTAACCATGTCAAAATTATATTCCTTTAACTTCCATTTGATAATATTTTGAATAGCCTCAATTTGAACAAACTATACTCAAATTATCATTCATGAGCTGTAAAAATTTAGAATGAATCGAAACTTGATAATATTTATTGTCATCCTTATTCTAAAATGATCGAGCCCTATTTTCCCAATTACTTCACCTAAAGATTACAATTCCCGCATCATGTTAGGTAAGTGTATTAGTTAAATAAACTAGACTTGGACATTTAGGAATAATTTGTCTACTTAAATAATGATTAAAAAATTTAACTTGGTCAATTATAAGAATTGTCTAATTTTTAGATTTAATTTTTAAATTTTCAGTTTAATTTATTTTAATAAATTTTGTTACTAAAAATTGATTAGTTTATTAATTAATTAATATATTTTCATAAATTAATATGTTCTTATAAACATAAAAAAATAATTATTTTATCTAATAATCTCTTTTTTAATTAACTTTCAAATTTTTGATAAATAAAGATAATCTTTTTCAATTATATTTTAAATTTTAATTTTTTTAAATATTTAGTAGGCTTTATGACAATTGAATCTTTTAAACCTTAAATATCTTATATTATTGGTTTAACTTTCGATATGGTTTTTAAGGCATTGATATTAAGTGAGTTATTTTACTTTGTTACAAATTTTTTTCACCTTAAAACTATGATTGTGCTAGCTATTTAATATGATTGTACAACTATTAAAAAATAAATTGACATATCATAAAATATTGGATAATCAAGATCACAAATAAGTGGTTCAATAATTGCCTTTGGGAGATGAAAATAAAGTGACCTACAACACAACTACTGCATCACTTAATCTTCAATATATACGAATTAATAGTAAGATTTATATTTTTAACTAAAATTGACAAAACAATATTATTTTAATTTATTTATAATGAATTGGGCTAATTGAAGTTTTTTAAATTGAATTAATTTTGATTAAATTTGAATATTCCTTCAATTTTAAGTTTGATCAAATTTGATTTAATCTGGAGTTAACAATTTATCATAATTAATCATGCCTAAAAAATTGTAAAATTAAAAAACAAACACAATCAGGCTTGAATATTAAAATCCAAGTTCAAATATAATATAATATAATTAAATTTATTAATTTCAAATGAGACTAATCCCATACTAATTTGTTAACCCAATAACTGAACAATACATGAAAGTCGAATGAACAATACACATCCATATTATCTGATCAGACTTGGCTTACAGACTAATTTCTGTTTTCTATAATTAAATATAGAACATTACATGAGTTAAATGGGCAAAACACATCATTTAAATTACATAATCATCTTTTCTTTCTACAAAACTGGGTCATTATGCAGATGCAACTGCAAAAGAGAAGAAACTACGAGAAGCTGTTATCTAAGTAAGTACACGACCTGTAAAAGTAATCCAGTTATCAACTTTACAACTTTATTTTCTATATATGGGAAAAAGGAAACAAAATTATGTCAACTGCAATTGAAATGCCTTTGTATCATCAGACAGGCTCATCACTTGTTTCCTCCACGAACCCATCGAGCTGAACCTGTCTTTGACATGCTAGAGTAATAATCACCCACATTAGCCACAAATAGTGGGTCTCTATCTTCAGCTTTTAGCTCGTTGTTTCTGCTATTGGTAGAGGCAGTGGAGTTTACTTGCTCTGTCTGCTCCAACTCCTTGGTTAGATCCTCCATTGTCTTCTTTAAACTTGCTTTACTCATTTGTCCACCATCTCCGGTTGAAATACCAACCATTGTGATCTTAGGAAGAAAAGGGTTAGGATCTGAAGTTTGCCTTGTTTGCTCTTTCTTAGCACCCTCTGATCTGCTGTCAAGGATAAGGTAAGAAGGTGGTAAGAGTACATGAGAGTACTATTAAAGAGACTAGGCTACTGGTGGTACCTTGTGTCTGGTTTCTTTTTGGTTTTCGACTGTTGTAACCATGGATGACTAAACCAATCTCCAAATGGAAACCTCAGATCAGTTTTGTGTGCGTGATTGGACTGACCATTGTCTTCTAGCATAAGCTCTGAAGTGCTACCATCTGATTGAGAGTTGGTAAGACGAATAGATGACTTGGCGGCTCTCTGGAAAGAAGACGCGGTCCTGCATTGCATGCATGTAGTAAAGAAATCAGGGAGTACAATCTGTGAAAATCATTCTTCTAATCCTCATTCATTGTAGTGTCCAAAAATACGAACAGCACAGTTGTCCAACAATAAGGCACTATCTCAATGGGTTCCGCACAACTTGAAAACTAATCCAATTCCTTCACATCATTTATAGTAAAACAAGGAAAACAAAGAAGCCATTGCTGGGTTTTACCTACTCTTTCCCTGTAGATGAAAGTGTTAAGACTATCAACATTTAAGATATAGCAGATATTTGTTAACGATGTTAACAAGTAGTAGTTGTGAGAAAAGTCGTAACCTCTCTGTGTTAGGCTGATAGTATATATAAAGAGTTACAATTATAATAGGGAAGAGTATCTATGAGTAAATCATGGGATAACTAATATATCCCATGATTTACTCTTTATCACGTTTATCACATCCTTAACACTAAATAACGGCGCAATTCAGGAGAATAACAGCAATAGCCTTTCTCGAGTCAAGAGTACCCAAGGAAGACACATTTTAATGCTTTAGAATCAAGTTTGGAGACAGATGGACATGCGTCATGTACAAAACAAGTACAACCAAAGACACGAAGAGGCAAAGAAAAAAAGGGTTGCGAAGGAAACATAATAGAAAAAGGGAGCTTTACCCTTAAGAACTGTCGAGGGCATGCGATTAATAAGATAGCAAGCAGTGGAGACAACATTGGCCCAAAACTCTTTCGGGACCTTCATTTTGAATAACAGTGCCCGAGCAACTTTCATAAGGTGTCGATTCTTTCTTTCAACAACTCCATTTTGTTGTGGGGTAACAACACAAGAAGTTTGATGAAGGGTACCTTATTGTGACAAAAACGTAAAGGGGGCAGAGAAATATTCCTTGGCATTGTCACTGCGTAATATTTTAATTGTGGTTGGGTACGAATCTCAACACTAAAGGTAGTGAACACATCGAATATCTCAGAACGACTTTTTATTAAATCGTCAACAAAAGTAATAAAATAACGAAATCCCAATTTTGACACAATATGAATCAGACTCCAAACATCTGTGTGCTCAATTTCAAATGGAGAAGTAACTCTCTTATTGACTCTAGGAAAATGAGGAAAATGTTGATGTTTGGCAAACTGACAAGACTCACATTCAATGGAAGAAACTTGAACATCAGGACATAGACTCTTTAAAGCCTTCAATGAAGGATGACCAAGACGACAATATAGGATATCTAGACAGACGATACTAGACCAAGCAGTGGGACTAGGACCGCGAACTAAAGGAGACTCCAAGATATATAGGCCGTTGGACTCTTGACCTCTAAACAATCTGTCCTGTCCCAAGATGCTGAAAACAAACATTGTCTGGGTAAAATTGTACACAACAATTGAGGGACTTGGTAATTCTACTAACATATAACAAATTAAAGGGGAAGTCAGAAAGTTAAAGAACTTGAGATAGAGGGATTTTCGAAGAGACAATGGCAGTGCCTTTGCCAAGTACATAAGCAGCAGAACCACTGGCTAGAGTAATTGGGGGTAAGTTGTTCAATGGGGTAAAATTGGATAGAATACTTGTCTCCAGTCATGTGGTTAGTGGCCCCAGAGTCGATTACCCAATCATGAGGAATGGAGGATAGACATGGAATGGGATTATCGGTATGTGCTAATGTGGCAGTGGTATTAGATGAGGAAGAGTTCTCTCTCATAGCTTAAAACTGAGTGAAAGAAGCTAATTCATCTGCAATCAGAGTGATGGTTTGAGTTTGCATCTCCTCCTTGGGGACCAAGTCACTATCATGTGCAACTATACAGGCCTGTTGAGCTCTCTCCTTATGCTATAATTGAGGACAATTGGCTATGACGTGGCCAATTTCCTTATAGTAAAAACAAGATCGGGTTTCTTGTGTTCCTCTTCTCCCATCTCTTCCACCACGACCCCCACGTCTTCCTCCTCTAGCTCCTCCCCTACCTCCTTTATTAGAGCCAATACTTGCAAAGGCAACATTTTCTGACTCAGATTCTCCAGGAAACTCAAACGTAATCCTAACAACCCGATGATAATGCCTCAGTTAGAGTTAATTGGTCCACTCTAGTGAGAATCCGGGATCACATATTGCTATATTCTTCTCCAAGACTCATCAAAAAGGCCATAGCCCCAAATTGATCACGTTGTCTTTACATTTCTTCCACATTGGTTGTGATAGGCATCACCTGATTTAATTCTTCAATTAATTTTCTAAAAACAGAATAATGGTCTCCTATGGGAGTGTCTTTCTTTTCTATCTTCATAATATCATGTATTACCCTATACGTGCAAGACAAGTCAACTTTGCCATGATATAGAGATTCCAAATGATCCCAAATCTCCTTAATTGTGTTACAATGATTCACCATCTGTAGGACCCTAGGAAACAATGTTTGTCTTAATAGGCCAAATAACCTTTTGTCATCTCTAATCTACTACGATTTAATGTCTTCATCCTGTGCAAAAACATTAGTCAGGAGATGATCTTCCTTCATCACATCCCACATAAATGCCTCTACAGATTTACGCCACTCAAGATAATTGTTGGCACCTTCTAGTTTCCAATCACAAATTCTGGTTGGAGCAGGGATTAATTCGGCCACTATCTTACCCAGAAAGAGCTCCATCATAGCCTTTTTAAATATCATCCATATTAACTTTCTCATCGTTACTTCTAGTATTCTCTGGATCACTAGTTGTCATATTTGGTGAAACGTCAACTCAACTCTCCAATGTCTCCCCATCGACCACCTATGACTATTCACTCGCCGGAGACGTCTCCCTCAAGCTGCCTGACCACTTCTGGCCATTCACTCACCAGTGTCAACTCCCGCAGGCTATGCGAACACCTTTGCCCGTTCACTCGCCAACGTCAATCCCTCCACAGGCTGCGCCTCTTTGATGCCAATAGCAGCACCGCTGCTACCACTACACTATGGTGCGACGTCACCAGTCGCACCCTTACTCTCAACTCACGTTGGTTGAAATACCCAACTAGTCCTTACTCACAGGTATCGATCCTATCTGAGTTGATCTAAAAAAGGAGATCTGGGTTTTGGGTGAATTTGAGAATTAAGGTTTCAAGATGGAAGGAATTTTGAGAACGGGGGAAGTTAGGGGTTTTGGGAATCAAGCTCTGATACCATATTAACGATGTTAACTAGTAGTTGTGACAAAAGCCGTAACCTCTCTATGTAAGGCTGATAGTATATATATAATAAAGAGTTACAATTATAATAGGAAAGAGTATCTGTTCATGGGACTACTATATCCCATGATTTACTCTTATCGCATTATCACAGCCTTAACACTATCATATCCTCACATTCCTAACACTATCATATCCTTAACAATATTCAAATACGGTTTCCTTCTCAAGAATATTTCATAGTAAAGATGGAAGGTGAAGGTGCAAGAAGAATTATAGGAGCTTTTAGGAAATTTCAACTGAAGACATTATCTGCTACGATAATGATCCAAAAAGAGACATACTAGTATAGGGATAATGCAGAACTGGTTAATAAAGGCTTTATCATTTGCTTAGGTAAGAACTTTGGACAGGATAATTTCCATCTTCTACAATCCCCTGAATGAATTCATTCGGAAATTAAGCTTACACATAAAAGGTAAAGACTGTACCTCCTTTCAAATGAGTCTACCATGTATGGAAACTTTGGCTGAATGCCAGTGGCTTTTCTCAACCACCTATTGCCAAGGAGTGCTTTGTCCACAGCATAAAGAAGCTGGATTTCAGCAGCCTTTGAAATGACACTCAATGGTATTCCGGGATTACCCACCTCATCAAGCACTTCCTGAACCTGTTGACAAGCACACCACTATCAGTTTTGAATGGACCTACATTATCTTCCGATTACTGCACAAGTTGTAATGAACAGTTTTCCCTTGGATAAAAGTTCAACTCTTATATCTCTACTTGGAAAATTTTAAGGCAACAATATAATTGTTGATATGGTAAACATGATTCATGAATGCATACCCTACTTAGATTGTGAACTACTGGGCAGATGGGGAACTATGAAACCTAAAGCCACGTGCATTACATGACAACATTTTATTCCAAGTCTCTTCACCAAAACATAACAGTATTAATGGGCTAGCAGAACTTGTACCTCTGGTGGCTCCAATAGGCTATCACCCATTTCTTCAATCACTTCTGCTGCTAAGTTGTCATCAATAACATCACGTCGGCGCTGCATGTGCCGTGTTTGGATTAATTGATGGAAATGCTGATCGACAGACTCTTCGAGAATGTTATCTAGCATGCTCTTATCAAAGAAGTATGGAGTATACCTAATCAAAAACAAAAAGGAATAAAGGTTATACTAGAAACATATGTACTGATATTCCATTAAAACAGAGTTCTATGGGGGTGAGAAGCATTTCAATACATGAACCAAAAAATTTCACAAGCATAGTCTCCACACGCAGAACACAGTCAATATAAGTGACGAATTACAAGCACATTGAGATATACCACTTAATCCCATCACCAGTAGCTATTGCAATATCCAAATTTTGAGCAGTGAAAACAGGAACACCATCAACCCTCTTCCTTCCACCATTCATTGGGATTGTTTTGAGAAGTTGGTTAGCTGCCTTAACCTGCAAGCACATCGAGATGGAAGAAAAGCAAACGAATATAAGGATTAGTAACAAGAATTTGTCTAACAATCGCATAAGCTGATCATATCTAGTACCTGCTTCTCGTTTGGAACAAACTGAAAAAGATGAGGTTTTTCCTGCAAAACAGAAAAAAGTTTAGAATCCATCCACTCCATCTCCAAATGTAAAGAGTACCTATATAATCAAGGAAGCCATACCTTGAAATGCTCATACGCCAAGTCAAGACGACAAGCACCCACCACGCCACTTGGAATGTTCAGCCGCTTAACATATGTAACTAAATTCATACTAAGATCAGAAGACAAGTTCTTTATAACAAGGAAACACCAGGCAACAACGGAAACACACCTGCATCGCCTAAATCCATGAAAAAACGGAAGACAGGCCCATTTCTCTCGCTCTTAGTGATTGCCGCAAACATCTTCTTGAGCCACTCAGGTGTTCTACACACAGGAAAAGCAATAGTAAATGCATAAAACCATAGACCACTCATGTTTTTAAGCTAAACAAAACTTCCAAAGGCAAGGAAAAACATACAAGCTCTTACCGTTTGGAAATAAAGGGAACATCAAAGTGGGTAGAGACAGCCATGAGACCAGTTCCCGAGAGGTCGCACATACTAAAAACCTGCCCAACAAAAGCTGGCCCACCACTCTTGTCGCTGGAACTGAGCCCCGCAATCTTGACCGTTGATGGGAATCCCGAGTTGGACTCGGTGGAAGATAGACCCTTCACAGCCGTCGAATTCGACGGTACCGAGTCGGGCTGAGCTGACTCGAAGCGGGACAAGGTTGATAGGACGAGGGGATAAGTTGTGTCGGCGAATTGAAATGGGATGCATGTTTTGGAAGGAGAAGCTTGGGTCGACGACGAAGGTGAAGTCTTGAGAGTGGAGATGAGAGAGGCAGCGACGGAGTGGAAGAAGTTGAATGGTTGGTGGTTCGCTTGGCGATGTCGCAGTGGTTCGGGTGGCGGAGTCATGACAATTGGTCCACCGGAGCGAAACGAAGCTAGGCTATATCTGAGGGAAACTAGATTGTGACGTCTTTTTATATCTAATTCTTTATTTATTTACATGGTTATAATATAAGATACTCTATTTAGTTCGCTAGATTTTTTTCTAAGTCATCTAGTGTCTCCAAATTATTTTTAGCAAGAATCCGTATATATACTTTATTATTATTAAACTTATCAAAATAATTTTTAATATACTATAATTTAGCATTATCTCTATAATATGAATAAATTATTATTATTATTACATAAAATTTTATTATTTTAACATATTTAATAAGTTAATTGTATTATAAGTTTTAATAATTACGTTGAAATATACAAAACTTTTTATTAATTTAATAGTTATAATTCAATTAAATAAATTGATAAATTATAAATTTTCTTTAAAATATAAATATCAAGGTTGTCTATAATTAATAATTTAATAAAAATAAGAGAATGCCCAACCTAAATTATTTATATTATAATAAATAAAAATAATAAGAATATTAATTTTAAAAGATGGATATATAAACGTGAAAAAATAAAAGAAATTTTTTCACTACCAACTCTTTTATGTTTTTAAGTTAATTTTTTAATTTTTGAAAATAATTTTAGTTAATTAATTATTATTAAAATATTACAATAAAATAAACATAACATGAAAATCAAATGTATGTTAAAGTGAAAATTCAACTTTACTTTATTTTAAATTATTAGTTTGAATTAAATTTAATTAATTTGAATCAAAATTAAGAATTAAATTAGCATATCAATAATTTTAATTAAATCGTAATATTTATGTAGCATATACTTCATTATTTTTCTTTTTTATTTATTTACGAGTTTGAAGAAAGTTAATGCTTATGGACGAAGCCTTTGACTTTGACTTTTCCAGAGGCTCACAAGTATTTCGTGGAGTCCATAGCAAAGGCTTGTCAAGCTCCTTGCTGGTCTGATATCCCGTGAGAACTACGAAAAATATGGCCACCAGATGGTGGACAGGGGATATGCTAGAAAAATAGCCATATGATTATCATTTAACGTACTTGTAGATTTGATTTGATAGAAATAGAGTTGACTTACATATGCTTATTACTTTGTTCAGGTAATTAATTCAAGCATATTTTGAATTTAGGTGTTACATTCTGTTGTTATTTTTTCTTGAAATTATAGTAGATCCGAATGACAACCTAATCTGATAAGCTCGTGATATGACTCGAATTGGCAAAATACAAAAATTTGTGTTGAAAACGAAGGGCTTGGGCCTAGAGCCCATGTATGGATCTGTTTCGATAAAAAAATAAAACTTAGTAATAAAAGGGATCTATTTGTATCGATTTTCTTCATAGTGAAAATACTCTCTCTACTCTTGCCCGAGAACGTAAGCATTATTGTCCGAACCTTATTAAATCTTTATATTGTTTTCTTTATTTTTGATGCTTTTATGATTTTGTGCGTAATTATTATTGTGATTTGTCCTACACATTTGTATCAATATCTACTCATTCATGAATTTTTTTATAGTTTAATATTTTTTTGGAAAGGTTTTTATATTTTACTTAATGAGGAAACATGTTCTTTCTATTAGTTTTTCTGTAAAAAATAATAAATAAATGTATTTAATTCCTTTTTGAAGAATGAAGTAAACCAACGTTCCTGTATTTTAGCCTCTAATGAATCTAATAATCATGTTAGAGCAACAACATTAGCTTCACTTAGCACATGCCCTCCTCGTCCAGCTTGCTCAAAGCATGAGGCATCTCATCCCCACATATATCTTCATAAGAGGTGTCAAATACATTGCGAGCCTTTTCCAGATTTCCATCATTCTTCAATTCATTCAAATGATCAATTGTGGAATGATACCGGTTCAATTCATTTCGCCGCTTTGCTCGAACTCTGATGCATTTCCCCCCTGATATAACGATATTCCCATCGGGGAGGCGGATATTTCCTCCACAGTTTCTCATACTTGTCCAACATACCCAACTTCTGGAAGACATTTCCCATCAAGTTAACAATTGTAGCATTTGGTCGGATACCAAGCTCCTCCATATCACATTATCACCAAATATCTTCAAGAGCAATCAACAAATCAGGTATGGTGGCACAGGCCTAATGTAGCTACTATCAGCTCAATGCAACAACAAGCAATTTCAAAATGGAAATGAAGATCTAAGTCTGCATTATTAAAATCAAAAACATTGCAATGGCAAGACATGAACAAGCACTCGTAAGATGTGGACCCAGCTAAAATTCATCAAATGTGCTTGAACTCAAACAACAATTCCACAAATTGTAACTGTTGTTATCTCGTGCTTTCTGTACTGCAACTAGAAAACGGCACAACAATGAGTTGTGCCGTATCGGATCATTATACCAAAATGTATTCATAACTTTGATTGTAACACCTATATCATTTTGTTGAACTAGAGGCTTAATGCTTCATATAGAAAAAGGACAAGAAGTGCATGTAGCATATTGGCAAAGTAAAATAACGAAAGCAAGTTCTTCATAATCAACTTTCACTCACATTAAGATGACAGCATCAGATGAAACAACAAAGTTTGAGATGTGTGTTGTTCAATACCTCAAACATCTGGTCATACATTTCCCTTTTGTAATAAACGGACCCCATCTTGTCAAAAAACTTCTTAAGCATACTTTCCATGTTCTGTCTAAATAACTTGCTCCAAAGCTCTTCAGCTTCATCAAGCCTTCTGTTACAAAGGTATTATAGGAACTCAAACTTTCACCGAAGTTTCTCGCTCACACCCTTTATACGGCAGTCTCGCTTAAATCCGTTAAAGGAAAGACTCAGCCTTTCCCTCACCTTCGAAGTGTTTACCTTGCATACACTCGAAGAAATAATACTTAAAAGAACAATAAGAATAAAGGCAACAAGAACGCACAGAGATACAATATAAAACCAACTTTATATACTTTCCCTTAAAAGAATACAAAGAATGCTCTCTCTTATTGAATGAGAAGAGCAAGGCTCGAATGAGCTATATATAGGCATCCTAACTTGCCTTCCAAGTTATATTTAGAATCCTACTCAATTTGAACTGCCTAAGATCGTGCTAGATCACGTCTATCCTTATCAGATTACATCACGTGGACCAATTAGAGGACACCCCGTCTAAATAGAACTCTAACTGAAAAGATAAGATAACAATAAGATAGAGTTTACATTCAACTCAGAAACTAACATCTTATCCTCAAAGAACTCTACTATCTTCAAACGTTCGATTCCACTATAACTCTAACTCCCAGTTGTCACCACATCGTCCAAGATCTCCCCATGATCTCTATCTGTTGATGATGCAATCTGATTTCGCCGAAGCCCACTGACATATTGGACTGATCCAATGCTCCCACAATAAGTTCATTAGTAGTGGTCCATTCATTCGAGCATGGGCTAAGTCCTTAGTCCATCAATACCTTAGCCTGGGTCGAGTCAATCTCCATAAGGTCCGATGCTCTACCAAAATTCGCACCAAGTTTGATCCCACTCGCTCACGTTTGTCTTAGTATTTTCGCATGCCTCTCTCATGCATGAATCCAGCTAATCTCTTGCCTAAGGCTCCTCATGAAGGTAGCTGAGAAGTGCTCCGGAACTTAGGGGTCTAACAATATACATCTAAATATGTACAAGATAAAAAAATATCTTTAAATAATTTGTCTCTAAATTACAACCAAAGCGATTGACTATAGAGCAAAAACCAACAAAGTCATAAGAATGTTATGATAGATTGAATATTATTAACAACATTAAGACAACTATTTCAAAATCTATAAGTGCAAAAGAATACTTGAAGTTTATGAAAGAACATTTTTGTTCTAGAGACCAGTCACTTGATGGTACTCTTAAGGCAAACTCATAATCATAATGTTGGACCCCGATTTTTGAGGAAAATTTAGAAATATTAAATGAAATTAAATGAGTGGTTTTATATATGTATTGTGAAATAGATGTATTTATGCATTGAGGAAATTCATGAGAAAAGAATTATTGGGTTTTGATAATTTTGATTATTGTGGAGATTTGTATAGTTTATGAAAGTTCAAGTGGATGAGTTGATTGAAATAAAGTTGAAAATCAAGAAATAAAGAGAAAAAGTGTGAAAATTTGAAAAATTAAGAAAGTTAACTTTTGGGTATAGAAAGCTTGACTTGAGAGTTGACTTTTTGATTTAGGCCAAATTTGAGAAAATGATCTTCAGGAAACTTGTAGCTTATGTTGAGAGCTTTCTGTCACCATAAAACATGATATTTTCTGATGTCGGAATCAAAAGTTATAAAAATTTGGAAGTTCAAACGTGGCATAGGTTGACAAAAGATATGGTAGAATCTTTGACTGGAAAATTGACCTAGTTAGAGGTTGAATTTGTGATTAAGTTCTTCATAAAAGTTGTAGATTATGTTCTGATCTTTCCATTGATATGAAATATGCAATTTTTGGATCATAGAATGTGAAGTTATGATTTTTGCAAGTTGTTGTTACTGTTTTAGAATGATTATTAGAGGATAAAACCTTTGACTGAAAAATTAACTCCTTTAGAGGTCAAATTGATTTCTCTGTCCTTCATGAAAGTTGTAGGTGACTTTATGATATTTGCATTGATATAAAGTATGAAATTTTTGGACTTTGGAAATGAAAGATAGAAATTTTCAAAGTTGACCACTGTTTGGGGATACATTAATTAGGGGTAGTATTTTGATTAGATTTTTGACCCCTTTAGAGACAAAATTGAGTTTTGGGTCCTTCATGGAAGTTGTAGAAATTTCTTTTAGCTATGATACCAAATTTGTAAAATTTGGAGTTTTGAGTCAAAAGATATGGGGTTTAAAAGTTGAGACGTCGGTTGAGAAGAAAGGGGCGCAAGTCCACTTGAATGTTGCGGTCGTGCATACGCACGATCGCGACTCTACGGGTTCAATGGAATGTCACGATCGTGCACGTGCACAATCGCGACTCTTCCGGACCACCTGAATGTCGCAGTCGTGCTACTTGTTTAAGAAAGGTAATTTTCTGAACATATTCTACTCTTTTGCTTCTAACTTTTCCGTCTGACATCCGATTAACTTGATTTTTGAAGCGTTGGATTCCTAAGACAATTATCTACATCCTCATAGGAAAATTATAAATTTTTTATATTAAATTGAGGTTGATTAAATTAATCAAAGTGAGTCGGAAAATTTTCCAAACATAGTTCAGTATTTTGAGAAATTCTTAAACTGTGGTGATCCGATTGAAGTGATTCTTGAGGAAAAATAAAATTAAGACATGGGGCTACAAGTAATATGAAGAAAGTAAATTTCAATTTATCCCTTAAAACTTTCAATTTCTGAATGGGAGTTCGAATTTGTGTGCAGTCTTGGATTAGAAAATTTGAAATTATTTTGGCCATAACTTTTGCTCTAGTAAACCAAATGAGGTGATTCTTGCTTTGGATTAAACTAGAGAAATAGACCTACAATTGTTATGAACAAATCGAGTTTCAAGTTTATCTTTAAGAATGTCAATCTTCGGATGGAAATAAAGTGCTGAAAAATGTGTTAGCATAAGATTAATCTAAAATGTTTTTAGGATAACTTATGATGTAATGCTCTAAATTAAATGATTTTGGTGGAGTTACAAAATTAAGACAATTAGTAAAAATTATCTAGAAGGAATTTTTTGAAAATTACTTCAATTTGATGGTTAGAAAATTGTCCTAAAGTAAGCATGCATGAAAATAAAGTTTAAGGGCAAATTGGGAAGACTACTTAAGGACTTAAGTTAGGAGGCTTACATGGAGGGGCAAGTAGGTCTTTTGGCATTCATTAAAGGGATTTTAAGTGGGCTGTCGTTTATGGCAATGAGAAACATGACACTTAGAGCAAAGAAAGAACAAAATAAGAAGAGAGAAGGAAGAGCATGTTTGGTGGAGGAGATGAAGAAAAGAAAAGAAAGGTAACTTAGGGTTTTCAATTTTTGACAGATTCCAAGAGGAGTTTTGAGTAGATTCATGAGAAAAAAGGTGGAAAAGCATGAGAGCTCCACTTTAACCTAAGAAAATCCGAAATTGGAGGAGATTGAGGTAAGAGGTGAATTTTGATCTTTAAGTTTTTAATGAGGCTTTGGTTTAGAAACCTTGGAAATGGTATGAGTTTGTGATTTATAAGTTCAATTTTGATGATTATGCCTTAGGTTATGTTTAATTTTGGATGATAAGTAATTAGGGTTTATGTTTTTGAATTAGGGAAAATTATGGAAAGGAATGGAGAAATTGAAGCTTTAATCTAGCTCCAAGCATGGAA
>JANZLF010000007.1:31263180-31273327 GCA_026546835.1 Erythroxylum foetidum | reverse complement strand
TTTGTAATTATTACTCACAAAAGTAACTTTCCGTTGAAATCATATAAAGTTTCTTCAAGAGAATTCCAAACTAAAAAATTGCATCTTTTACTTTGCCATTACTTTTAAACATTATAAATGTCCAAAGCATGTGAATTTGGATGTTAATAAGTTCCATTAATGCTAATTTTCAAACGTATTTATTTCTTAATTCATCCTATTTACTTATATTTCTAATAAAGAGGTACATATAATTTAATTTAAGTTTTCAAAATTTTTTTGATTTTATAATTTGTACTTTTCACAGCTTAACTTATTATCATTTTTTATTTAATTTTAACAAACTATTTTTATTATTATCATATTTTCTTTTATTAGCCAATCTTTATTTTATTTTAGCTAATGTAAATTTAAATAATTTTTATGCAATGCTTTTTTAACATTTTACAAATTGAAAAATTATTTGATTTATGTATCAAAAAATTTCAAATTAGTTCGAAAAAATCAAAAGTAATCATTAATGTGCTAAAATAAAATTCTATGTAGCATTTCAATTTTTGTTTTTTGTAATATAACTATCTCAAAAAATGAAAAAATAATTTTATATATCTTATTTAATAATTAGATATTATTTAAAATCAATTTTTATTTTTGTTTTGTCTGAATGTAAAATATAACTTCCTTAAAACGTATTAAAATAATAATAATAACACAAAATTAATGTTTAAGCTTTTAGTAAAAAGCTTAAACTACTATTTTTACCTTTTAAAAAAAACAAATTTAAAATAAAATTTTTGTTCTGAACATATTTCGTAAAGAAACAAGGACCAAATTTAAGATAATTAAAATAAAAACTAAAATAGAAATAACAAGCAATGTTAAGTGATCCCTTAATAAAAATGATTCTACGAATACAATATGAAAAAGGTGCACGAAATTTTGTAATTGTTAATCAGAAAAGCCGCCATTCAACTTGAACTTTTAATCATTACTTTTTAAATATCTTAAATGACAAACATATCCCCTTTAATTATAAATCGAACGAATTAGTTAGGTTGAAAGTTTATTAAACTAAAAAATATCTTACATAGGCCTAAACCCATTCCACCAATTGTTAAATCTAAACTTCACTAACTCTGAACAAATTTATATACAAGTTCCAAATGAGTAAGACTAGATTGACCCGAAAGCTATCAAATTCAATGTCAACTCATTATTTTTACTCCATTTCAAATTATTTAGGCTGAAGCAATTACCACCTTGGTTAACAATAATCAAACATTTTTTGCTTCCAATTAACAATAACATAAGTAATCATTCTAATTTACTATCTACTATTTTGACTATTATAATTAAGTAAATTGTATGTAGAAAAATATTTTTATATATAATAAATTATGATTCTTTATTGTAAATTAATTTTGTATTATAAATATTATTATATTAAACATAAAAAAAACTGTGGCCATGCATGCTGTTTAAAATTTTATATGCTATTTCTTTATTTCGAAAATTGTGAGAACTTAGATAAGAAAATCGAAAACAAAATCCGAAGCTTAGAAATATGTGTTACACTACAATTTTGTTAAGATCATAAAGGGTCCTTATTCGGTTTGTTTTGCAACTTAGGTCGGACTGGTGCAACTAATTGAAATGTGTCGACCTTTCAATTTTTATATTGATTAACTTTACCTTAAAGTCTTACCTCCCCAGTAGATGATGAAACGCCACGGTGACTTAACTACAGGGACAACTATCCAAATCTATGGAATGGACCCTATTAAATAAATGAGATGTATTAACTAACTACAGGGAAAACTATCAAATCTATTGATCCTATTAAATAAATGAGACGTGATTGCACCGACTATAGACTCTCCTAAGAGGGAGATTCTGTTACCTCAACGTCTTCTTTGCTCAAACAATCCTACCTATCTAATTTATTGTAACAAACGACTGAGATAACTTAAGCACAGGATGACACAGGGGATAGAGGGAACAGAATATCTGTTCCCCTCTTATTTTCTATACAAGGCAGTGGATTCTAGAAGCTAAACACAAATTTGGGAAGAACTCACCGTGCGACTGCAACTTTATGTCCATTGGTCACTGGCTATCTTCATCGGTTCAAGGTCCATTTCTCTTCGATCGCAAACTGAAAATATTAGACGTTTATTAACGAAATTAATAGATTTTGAACTCCGACCGAAGGGAGACGGAGAAGAAAGCTGGAATTCTAAAGTCCCTTAGTCAATAAACCTTAGTTGGACTGCATCAGTTCAGTCTGGCATGTAGTCGTTTCAACAGCACTCCACCAGTCATCTTCGTCGTTAATATTCTGCTAAAAGGAATTGTCACTGACTAATCGATGTCCAATACAGTATGCCAAAAAAAAAAAAGGTCATGAAGCTACATCAGTTACAATGAAATGTGCAATATAATTTCCATTTAACTAAACACATCCTTCTTCTGCTTAAGCAAGTGATGGAAAGAAATATATGTGAGGTTACATAGCCTTTCTGTTTTCGCCTTTTTGACGTGGGAAATGGTAATGAGGTGAACTAAGTTGGGATTTGGCGAAACAGTGCTGGATATGGCTGAGCATCCTAAGGCCTGACCCAGAAATTTTTTTAATGAAATTTAGAAAAACCAGTTAATTTTGGCTTTCTTTGTTCAAATTCAAAAGAAAATTGTCAAGTTTACGGATGAACACAAAATTAAATCAAAGTCCAAATTGTTAAACCGTGGAAAAGCTGAATAATATATAAAAATTAAGGCAAATTTTACTGACCATATCGTCAAATGTCAAAGTTTTCTGCTGGGTTTCAATAGCATCAGCAACTTTTGAGGCCTCAAGCCACCAAGTATCTTTACCAGAGCTGTGGATGTCAAGCGCATGACTGTCGCTCTTAACAAATTCATAATCAAGGCTGTCATTAGCCAACTCCATTTCATGCATAATACGTAACTGCTCCGAGTTGTGGAAAAATGAAACATCAGGTATCGTGCTGGTCGGTATGGGTCGCAAGGGTGATCTGTAACCTGAGGCAATCAGAAGACCAGTCTCAAAGTGATGACTTTTACATCAAAGGAAATGCGAACACATTAAAAAAGAACAGAGAGAAGCAGCGCAGCACCTCGGCAATCTGGATCATAACATTTCTGATAAAAAACTGCACTTCTGAGATCGACTACATACATAACTGAACAAGAAAAGAAAAAAATTTTATGGCATGAACATATCTCTCTGTACAAAGTAATAATGAAATTTTCATAAATAAGGCAACCTAAGATTTGATAAAAAATCAATTTCCATGTATTAGCTTCTACATAATTTAGCATTCATGTCCTAAGGGATATATATAAATGAGTTAAATATAATAGGATTTAATTTTTATTTTCGAAATTATTGATTATCTCTTAATAATAATTATCACATAATCATATTCATTGTTTATATATTTTCGTAAAATTAAGTAATATTAAAATTTTTAAATTTGAATACAATATCGTTTTAAAAGTTTTTAATAGACAGAAAATTTTTAAAAATTGTTGGAGATAGCTAAGTTTAAACAAATTGATAAACTAAGTCCCTAAGTAAAATTTTTAATTAACGTAATTAACCTAAATAAATTTGAGACCACTAATTTCAACACCCATGGAGCAAGATGGACGATTCTGTACCGTTATTGCTTTTATGCTCTCTTCCAATTCTTTCACAATATCTGTTTTTTGACATGCTGTACACCATTAAGCCGTACTCCGAGAACCAATACCAGCTTCGAACTTTCCCTGAATATTGCATCAAAAGGCCGAGTAAAAATTGAAATACATGTTGTATAAAGGAAAGATCTCTAGTAGCTAAGCATCATTTTCAGCGGTGTTAGAGGTACTAGTACCAAGGACTGCCTTTTGAATTGTACAATCAGTTTTCTCAATTTAACCAAGGAATAATTTTACATTTCTTCATTTTGATTCTTAAATTATCATACCCCTGTTTACTAGCAACTCATCTTGCATGAAATGTCTTAACCTATCCACTCTGCTCTCTTTTCAGTCAAATAAATACAGGAGAATATGTACGACTGAGAATAACAGAAAAACCTCAATGAAATCAAATGAGATTGGTTTGAAACAGTTAAAGTTAGATCTGACACCCTAATTCCAAAACCTGAATCCAATTTCAAAAACAGAATTTGTCAAGTTAAAAGTTTTTGTCATGCTCAATTAAACATAAATATTAAAACTCAAGCTCCAATTTAAACTCGTCAAATTTAGTTTAATTTATTAATTTCGAGTCCAACTCAAGATTAAAGTTAATGTATTGTCAAATTTAAACATAAGCTCAATTGAACCAGAATAGGATTTAAATTCAATCCAACAAGATTTAATCAATTGACTCTAAT
Source organism: Erythroxylum foetidum (assembly GCA_026546835.1). NCBI lineage: Eukaryota > Viridiplantae > Streptophyta > Magnoliopsida > Malpighiales > Erythroxylaceae > Erythroxylum > Erythroxylum foetidum. Next base: position 31,268,942 of record JANZLF010000007.1, on the reverse strand, counting down.
TTCTCATTTATGAAAGCAGCTTAACTAGAATGACACATTAAACTCTGGATGAATTGAAAATGGAATCACCTGATACACTTCCAACGGATGCAATGGATTCTATGAAGTTGTCCAACGCGGGAAATGGTGACTTCCCTATCTTGTATGCTATTGAAGCATCACTTGAGCAACTATTAAGTGATAAATCTTGGGCACGGCATCTGAAATTATTATTTACCTACATTCATATTCCCATTGAAAAAGTAATCAAATTTCACAATGGGCCTCTTCCGACCATACAAACACAGTGTATCTTGACCTGACAATACGTCATCAACTAATCTTGAATTCACAAAGGATGAAGCATTTTGAATGATTTTGAAGCATAATTCGTAAGATTTCTCATGGAGAGATTACAACCTACCTCCGTGTCAAACTGAAGGGTCTTCACACAATCTAAGTCCATTCTGCAGACAAGAAGCTTCTCACAATCAGTATCCATGTTGCAGATCAAGGACGCCATGAACATGTCTTCTTCACACTATTTTTGAAGCAGGACTGTCAGTGTTGCACAATGAGGAAAAAAGGACTGTATTACTTGCTAAAGTTTCACGAACCCATATATTCCATTGTTTTATACAAGTCCAATGATTCCAATGATTCAACTACAAGTTGGGGTGGCACCGTTTATCTTATCACCATACATACAAACAAGCAAAATAAGGGGGGGAAAATTATGTGGCCAATAACCTAATGAAATAATCCCAGCTACTGGGGAGAAGAACTTGAGAATATGTATAACTGAATAGGGAATCAGTTACAGTTAAGGCTCAATTGAAACTTGAATTACTTAATGCCGGCCACTATAGTAGCTTACCATGCTCTTACATTTAAAGCGCCTGGTAGGAAGGAGGACAGAAGTCTTTCCGGCCTTTGATGAAAGGGCTAAGCGGAAGCAACGATTTCTAGAATAAACGGCATTGTCTATGAAAAGTTGGACTGAAGATTCCAAAGAGCTCGAATCTTTTGCTGCCAACAACTTCTCAAACCTACCATCTCTTCCAGTTAAAATCCGAGAAGATATCTGGGAATACATCATTGCATAAACTACCAAGTGAAGTAGATTCTAATCATTAACCTCACCAATTATGGGAAATTATCAAGTCATTTCCAATTTTCAACTAGGCATCAGCTAGAAAAATTACAACTAGAACGGAATGGTAAATATCTTATTGACTAAGACAGTTAAATCAGTTATCATTTTTGGTCACTAAGAGTACCTCGGAAACAAATGCACCTGCATGTGAGTTGTCCTTAAAAGCAGTCTTAGGCAGTCGAATGATCAGGTGACGTGAGAACTTTTCTGGACAGTTACATTGGGAGATAATAATCAGTGAGAAGTCAGCAAAGGAAAACCACGATGCATCTCATGTTTGTGCAGAAAACCATGGGAATTCTGGGAAGTGTAAATGGGATACTAAGTCCACGTACCCAGAAAAGGGAACCTAGACAAGGACAATATCCATCTGATAGATGTCATACCTTCCGTTGATGAATCGAGTTCCACTACCCAATCCTGATTTCCTATTATAGAATACTTTTCATGCAATGCTTCTAGAACAACTGAAATCAAGAGATCAACCATTTCATCTCCATCTTTTCCGACATTCTCTTTCTTACTGAACTCCAAATCGAAATACAGGTGGCATGGTAAACCCTGAAGACAGCACGTCAAATTGGAAGAAATCAGTACATTACCTTTCACTACAATGTCAAGAACCTCATTCAAAACTTAATTAAATTTGCTCTCAGAGAAACTAAATTTCGGAAAGTGTAGCCAATGCGAGTACTAAAATGTAGTTTCAAGGATTTTATATGTGCAGTTAACTAATCCTGTATGAGTGTAACGGTTTCTATGTTGCTGGTAATGAAGAGCCAGAGTTCATCACCTCCTGAATCACTTCATAATGATGGCGATACTTAGAATCCATATTTTTGTACCTGAAATTTAGAAAATTAGTACTATTAGACACCTTAAAAAGATAATTTAATTTATTGAATAATAAAAAAATAAAATGAAAGGAGAAAACCTCCTCCAGAATTCCTTGTACGTAGAAACAAGGAACCTTCTTGTGCCGTTGTGGTGGTCCTGATAACTGAATACACGTAACTGCTCATGTTCTTTGGCAAAATTCATTGCTTCATGTTGTCGTGGGAATGTAGCCCAAACTTCCTTCCTGAGAAAATCAAATTCATAGATAATCGAGTCCAAGTACCATAGAGATAAAAATAGCTGAAGGATTCCTAAAAGCAAATGTTTCATGCAATTGAAATAAAAAAGAAGATGGTTCTGGAATCAGAAAAGCACCTTGAGTTTGACCGTTGTTCATTCGCAAGATCGATACGTATTTCACGCAGCAACCTCAACAAACTGATTGGCCTCTTTGGAGGCACACCGTGTGGAGAACCATAGAAGACCACTGGAGATATCTTCCTTCCATAGCCAGTTCTATTTACTTTGTTCGATGTTGAACCAGGCTGTAACAGTAATGACAGCATATTCATTATAGAAGCTGATAAAACCTTACATTACAAATTGACATCTGATTTGAATGAATGCATATCAATATAAGTAATGTTTTAAATCATAAAGCAAATAAGTTAATAGGTTAATAAAAGAAGAATCACAGATACGAACTTTTTCCGACGAAGAAGGTCCATCTGTTGTATTCAACATTTGTTGCCTCTCTGATCCTGGAGATGGAGTGTTTGAAGATTCTAATACTTTGATTTTCTCATTCCTTTGCTTTAATTTGTTTTTGCTTCTCTTTCTCTCTCTCAGAGCAGATTCTAACCAAAAATTACGAGTCAAAAATTGCATAGAACTGCCAATCAAACAACTAATATAACTCGACATAGATTGAAGAACGGAAACAGTATAAAGATCTAGTAATGTAGAGTAAATTAAACAATCAAGTGAAGCAAGCACATAAAGAGTTAGATCAAGCAAAATTTTCAGCTATCATGTTAGGCTACATAAGTTGAGAGTCAACAAAGAATCTATCAACAGTTTTATCACTAATATTTAAAAATGAAATGCTATATCACCAAGTCACTATGATATGACTACATAAATCACAAGTAAAACTATGCAAAATAACGGAAATGAAGTAAAGTTCATATCCTTTCTCCTTCTGTAACATTCTTTCCTTCCTTTCCTTCCCTCTGTTTTCTCGGCTTGCAAAAACGTATGTTAGGAATCGAGATCACTCTTTTTCTTTCACTTTACTCAGGTTTCTCGGCAGCCAAACAAGTGCATTAAGAATCGAGAAACTTACCAGGAGGAGAGATCCCGCACTTGAAGCATTCGAACAACCGATCGACGTCGTCCTTCGCGTTTGATGACATTCTCTCTGGAATTCGAACTTATCCGTTTTATCAAATTGGTGTGTGTTTTGGGTACTTCTTTTCCTTTTTTCCTTCTAGACTCCTCTGGACCTGAACAAGCGGGAATTCAATTAATGAAAGGCCAGTGGCGGTTTTATATGAAAAGTCCCGAATTCAACTTCAAGTCCTCCAATTTCAAATATTTTGCTACTTGAGTCTCATTTTTTAATAATTTTTTTATTCCCACATAATTTTCAGAAGTATTTCAATTTACGACAGTAGTCTAAGACAGGTTTTGGTTATTTAATCATCCTTAATAATAACAACACTAAGTTAAATTTTGCATCCATCTAAAATTTTAAGAGGTCTGATAATACATAATTTTATCCTTATATGATAGACTGCTTTAAATAGACTCACGTGTAAATATAATTTAAAGCTTTATTTAGTATGAATAGAGTTAGGAATATGGATATAATTGAATTCCACTTTTATTTATTATTAATTTATCTCATTTTGGTTATTTAAAAGTTGGTATCACGATATATAATTTAGATATACTACATGAAAAATACATGACTTATAACATGATAAACGTATATATTTACTCTAAGATGTGAAAAAAAATGTGCCCTCTTTATTTTAACAAGAATATGATAATCTAAAACATAATATTTGAAATTTCAGTATTATTTTATTATATTATTATCTATGACATTAATATAGTTAATAAGTAAATTTGCCATTAGAATCGAGTACTTGTAATTTTTTTATGTTACGTATTTTTAGGCTAAGTGTTCCTCTAATAAGTTGCATAAAAACAATGTAATTTAATTAAAAACTAAGTTAACTAAATAAATAAATATTAATGAATTGAATTAATAGATAATAATTCATGAGGTAATTTGAATAGCTTCTTTTATCTCTTCTACTAAAAGTCTAGTATGGGCAGATTATTTTATAAACTTTTGTAGTCAGATTTTATATTTTTAAAATTTAAAATATAAATATAACTATTTAGTTATATGCTAAGCAACATTGATTTACGATAGAAGTAAATTGCATATAAGTTTATTATTTATATATAAGTATAAGTAAAATGATAATCAATCCATATTATCCCAAAATACTTAAAAACTCACAATCATGTTTCAAATATTCTCAAACGTAGAGTAAAATTTTCAAAATTTAATTAAGCACATCAAAACTTTAATTATTAAAATGTCTAAATTCACATTCTTTCAATATGTTTTGTAATTGGGTCTCATAATCCAAATGATAGGTTAAACTTTTTGCGGATCAGCAAGCAACAATAGAAACACAAATATAAACATTAAAACTAGTGGTGACTTTGACCCAAAAAAAAAAAAAAAACTAGTGGTGACAAATTTACCAAATAGAAGTCGGTGTCTGTCTTCCACTAAATGATTACTTTGTTCTTAACTCTATCATCGCAAGTTTAATATAATTTAAAACCTGATCCCTCTAATTAAGGATATAAAAGGTAAGATTGAGAATGCTTTGGGTCAACTTTTTCAAAATGATTACATTTTAATATCGTCATTTTGGTTTAATTTTCTAAAAAGTAACTCAATTTTAATTTCAAGTTTTTCAAACTTACAGGCCGAAACAATGTTTTGAAAAAATAAATTAAAGTTACGTCGTCTTAAAAAGAATATTTTAGTCATTTCAAGAATTTCTGGTCTATAAGATATTAAGATGTCTAGATATTGAAAAATCAGTCATTGAATGTAAATGTCTGACAACCATATCACTTAAAATTGTTCTTCAAATTCCAAAGTTCATGGACGATCTCCTTTCCTGCTGAGGTCAGATTTGTTGGCAGGTCTCAAGAAAATCGTATGAGAAGCTGAGAAGACTTGATGGAGTGCTAAGGCACTCCCAGCTTCAAACAAAATACAATAAAAAAATGCAGAAAAAATTAGAACAAAGAAACGCTCTAATGTTAGGAAATATTTGTTAGACATGACAAAGATCTGTATACATGTCTATTATAAAAATAAATGGGAAATATTATTGCGTACCTCCTGTCATTGACGTTGAGAGATCTTGAAGAAATGTGAGAGGGTTCTTCTAAGCTTTAACAAAATGCAAATGATGATGTATGCAGAATTATCTGTTAAGCCTAGGGACCCAATCCTTATATATGCCTTGTTGTCTTCCATCAAAACAACCGAAAGGGCATGATGGTTCAAGTGAAATGGCATGACTCTTCAAAGCAACAAACACGACCCAGACAAAGAAAACTAATGGCTAATAGTCTCCCACTTGGGTCGGAAATGTAATATAAAAGTCATAAAACCTCCACTTAATTAAAGAAACTAAATGCACGAATCATGGCGATAAGTCCTCTAAATGTGAGTATTATCTTCCAT
>JANZLF010000007.1:31213514-31227088 GCA_026546835.1 Erythroxylum foetidum | reverse complement strand
ATCTGTGTTCAGACAGATTAGATTGAGGGAGGCTATTGGAAGTTTTCTCTTTGTTAAATCTTTGACTTAGCCGTGTATAGGTGTTAGGTAGGTAGTGGCACAATAGGCCTTAGGTAGAGTGACGCATATCTTTTGATGGTGGCCCATATCTCTTGTTTCATTTTTTGTTGCTTGATTTGTTCCTTGATTTACAGTGTGTACAACTATATATAAACAATGATAACCATGTGACTTTGGTGTGGTCATCTTTTGAATATAAAACCTTTCTAGTAAGTTTTAGACCCTCAACTCCAAAGAGGTTTAAGCAATGGTTATGGAGGTAACTGCAAGTGCTTAAGATGAGTAGAGGCCGATGGTTGGAATTTGGGACTGAACTAGGCTGATTCCTATTTAAAGTCTCTGCCCAGGTTAGAATGGACTGGGCTGAACAATTTTTGCAAAGCCTAAACATGCCTAGTGTTGTTATTGACTGTTCATATTGTACAAGAGAGAATAAAAACAAGTTGCAAACATCGTTCACTTATTCTTCGTTTCAGTGCATTATAATTGAATAGGACATTTAATTTGCACACAAAATTGAACTTTACTCTCTTAATTTGCATTACAATATTTGACATAAGTTAAAGTAATCCTAAGATCTACGATTTGGGTAACAACTCTATCGACCAGTTTATTTGCTTAATTTTCTCTAGCAAAAAACTTTGTCTTGACCAAATTAAAATTAGCAAATTACACAAGCATTTGGATTTTCCTCGATAACTCTACCATAGTGATTAGGGTAATAATAAGAATAAGCAAGTTGAGAATTATAATGGTTCTTGTAGGCCTTGATAAGATCGGAGACATCATCATGCTTGTCCTTCTCTTCTGGTTTCTTCGCTTTATCTTCCTTCTTTTCATCATCTTTTGCTGGTCCTACAGAGAGAATCTCTAAGCCACAAAACTTTCTGAACTTCTTTGCCACGTACACAGGATCTACGTCACCAACCACCGTCAACTTGCTGGCGTTCATTTCCACAGAGATCGACTCAACCCCTTCACAAGCCACCCAAACTTGTCAGATTCCGATACTTTGAAACAGAATAACAGTTTTTTTTTGGGTGAAATTTGAAGTACAAGTTGCACTTTTTGACCTTTTACTTGTGACGAAAATGAGTTTAAGATTGGATATACCTGAAGCTGAAAGGCTAGAGACTGCCTTCATCACCTTTTTCTTATCACTTTCATCGTGGAGCTGCAACTTCAGTACTATTTTCTGCCCATAGAACAAGATCAAGGAGTGTTAGAAGTCCATGAGAAATACAGTAAATGAAGAAAAAAAGAAAAAGAAAAAACGTGTGTACGACTCTAACCTTCATTTCCCTGAACTCCAAAGAGGTTTAAGATATGGTTATGGAGGTAAAGGCTAGAGCTTAAGATGAGTAGAGGACGATGGTTGGAACTTGGAACTGAACTTGGCTTCATGGTTCCTCGTGACAGCTTTTATACTGACGAGCGAAGAGCAAGTCAAGCTATAAGGCAGGCCTAGATGATAAGAATTAAACAATAGGAAAGGACCTGTTGCGTTCCTTCACGCGGAAATGACCCGGACTTCAATAATTCTGCCTTTTGGAGTTGACTATAGTTGACAAGTAGACACCAAACTTGACTTATGTACTAGACAAACATGTCACGTGTTTATTCAAATTAAAATTTTAAAGTATTAGATTATATATTAAAATTTTATTCTTATAACCCAATAAGTGTGGTTGAGTGGAAGAGATTCATCGATCCTTAACTAAAGGTTGGGAGTTCGATTATTGGCTTTAGGTATGGAGCAGCCTTAAATCTTTAAGCCAGTTGTCCCACCCTGGGAGGTGTCTACAAATCAGTGAAAGGATTAGTCAATGAGTACGCTAGAGGATACCCTAGTTAAAGATAAAAAAAAATTCTTTTTCTTTTTCTTTATTTTTATTAGATACAAGAATTGAACAATTATTAAAATATTTTTCACAATTAAAAATAAATGTTTAACAAATATCAAGTTTCTATTGTTTTGAGTATCACTTTATGCCGTACCACTATTTAAAATTTCACAATAGAACAGAGTAAGTCTTTTTTTTTATTTTTATAGTATGAATGAATTGTAAAAGTGATAACACAAATAATAAAATAAGGGATCAAGGGAAGCTATTTTTAAATTTTGAATTCAAAATTCTATTTATGAATTAATCTTATTAATCTGAAAAACTTCTTATTCTATCACATTGAATTATCCAAAAACCCCTCATTCAATCATATAGAATTATTGAAAAAAACCCTAATTTTATGCGATTTAATTGAATTTAATAAATACAAGCGGCTTTGATACTATTGATTGGTTTTTTTTAAAAACAATCTATAACAATAAATATCGCAAGCGAGAATCTGAAACAATAAGATCAATGTGAATATTGAAACCAATTCAAGATCATATTATACCTTTATGCAACAGAAATTGGAAGAAGAGTTGGTAATGTCTGGAGAAGCACGTCAAATGTCACGCCTTTATCGATATCCATACACTCGCAAAAGTGAACGTGCCACTCTGATTTGCTTATACTAGTCTCGTCCCTCTCTCTCTCTCTCTAATAATATTCATAATAATAATAAAAAATAAAAATATTATAATACTAATAATAACAACAACAATGATAATAATAATAATAAAACAAAACATAAATATGTTATAATTAATTATAACTAATAATAATAAAATAAAAAATAAATAATGGTTGGGTAAAGGGGGAGACAAGGACAAGCGTCCCTGTCCTCCCTTTTTTGGGAGGGACAAAAATGTTTATCTCTGTCTATCGGAGACAAATGACAGAAATTTGGAGACAGCAACCAAATATGTTAGGGAGACGAGATTTTTCTGTTTCGTCTACTATCCCCACTAAGGGGGACAGTAAACAAACACAGAGTAAAGGACGTCCATTAGGATTATTTTGATATGATAAAACTCAAATATATCTTTATATTGACATATATATAGGAAAACCCTAAGGCCCAAAAACCCAAATCCGAGCTAAGACAATTGATTGTTTAGTCTAATTAGTGTGCGATTCTGTAGACTTATTTAATATTAGTAGCAGGTCCAAACTTCTTTTAGGCCTACAAGTTATAAAAAGCCTCTTACAAGACATTATAATTACCTAATATTAAATAAGGTTCAAATACGACACTACCTAAATTACAATTGATAAATTAGGATACATCATATTGTTGGTTCACGGGACATACAATAACACATTTATGTTTAGTTTTCAAAGAAAACAAATGTTCGGACACCAGATACAAAAATAAAAAGATGTAACACATGGATCCCATATTAAGCAACATTAGCTAACACATCACTTGGGATATAGTTTTGCGAATAACAAATCGTTGTATATGGATATTTGTTTAAAAATTTGCAGAGCTTTACAAATGGAACTATGCAAATTTAATCATGACTCTGCTGGATCCGGCTCCTCTGCTCTCGGAAAGTCTAACTTTTCACATAAACTGATGCACAATATCAGAGAGATAACAAGAAGTGCCAAAGCCATACCCCTTCCTACCAATCTCTTCTCCATGCTAGCTGAGCTACTCACAAATCACAACAACGATGAGAAAAGGAGCTTTTATGTCAATGGCTTTATACCATATGGACAAAAGTGCAATTTAGAAAAACCTTCATCAAAGAATAAGAGAATCTGCAAACTATCGATGATTAGGCATAGCAAGAAGGACAAACACACGCAAACAAATAGTTAAGAGAATATTTACCCGAGTAAGTCGTTCACTTTTCCACAGGCTATGCAGTGGAAGCTCCCATCAAGTTTCCCATGACATACATATTTACCAATGCCAGAATTTTCAGGTTTTAAAACAGATTCAAGATGACATGAGATGCCACAGGCAATGCCTTGAAATGGAGGCTTTGAACTGCAAATTACCCACAAACTAGGATCCTCGTTGATAACAGATGCAACATGAGCACTTTTTGCAAAATGCATCATTTGTCTTAACGTAGCTCTGCAGGCTAAGTTTTCGCTGTATACAGTGTTAACTCACCGCCACTGTTGGTAGATAACTGATAGTTTACTTCAACCGGCAAGTGTGATGGATTATCGCATTTTCTTTGTCATTTCAAAGCTCGCTGGACAAGTGCAGGTGAAGATTCTTTGTCAGCATTTGTTGCAACCCCAGAGTCCCCTGGGTCTTTTCAGAAACAATTTTCAAGAGACTACATTCTAAGCAAAAACACGAAGGCAGCTAAATAAATGAAAATAAAGAAGTCAACTTATCTTTGCTTTCACATAGATAAAAGCCCCTGCCACAAGCATGATCTTAGTTTCTTTCTTTTTTTTTTACAAGGGAAAGAAAACGAAATTACACAACCGGCCTAATTATCGGAGTGTCTGTGGTATAAAATTCCGTGTTGATCACGACACATGTGGGCCAAGATTGACGTCGGAGGCTCCTGGAGATAGTGGAGGCTCGGGTTGGCTAATGCTGCAAGTGAGGCCAAGCTATCTGCACTTTGGTTATCTTCTCGAAACACGTGTTGGAGCTGCACTTCTCATGGTTGTCGCAATAGCTCTCGGATACTTGCCACCAAACAGTACTGATCAGTCCCTAGAAAATTAGAAGAAGAGAGAATATTGATCACCTCAAAGGAATCAACTTCCGGGATGAGCCGTCGATACCCGAGGTCCCATGGTAGTTGGAGACCCGAATGAACTTCCCAGAGTTCTGCCTCAATGGGTAGATCCCGCCCAATCCGGTGAATAAATCCACCACACCATTGTCCCTGACAGTCCCTGATCAAACCACCCGCCATAGCAACTTGGTGACCATACTTAGCAGCTCCATCGGTATTAAGCTTGACTCAGCCTTCGAGTAGTTTGATCCATCCAACAGTATGCCCCAAACCTACCTCTGGGTCTCCAAACACCCCCCATTCTACGGTTCTCGCCCGCTGGATCTAGCGAACGTATTCCGTAACTGCACGGTGACCGTTATTAGGCCACTGGAAATCCTCTTCAAAAATGTTGCAATTCCGTCATTTCCACATAATCAGCAGGCAACTCCGAAAGTAGTAGACCACGGGGACTGGTGTACCTGGGTATGGGTCTTAAGGTTGGCAGTTACCCAGATCTCCACATCGTGCTGGAAAAAATTGGGGGTAATCACTTCGGTGGAAAAAAAACCCCAAAAGCGTTTAACCTGCGAGCAATCTCGAAAAGCATGTAAAATGGTCTCATCATGACCACAAAAAGGACACGTGTTGTCCAGGGTGAGGTGGCGAGCTACACGCTGGCGATTGGTCAAAAGCTTTTGCTTAAAGTAACCAAAAGAAAGCCCAAATTCGTTGGTATCTAGCCCATTTCCAGATTTCTCTGCAGTCGAGAAATTGCCTATGATAAGATCATATGCGGACGCCGTCGTGAAACGCCGATGACTAGTAGGTCTCCAAAAGGGGATGTCCTCTTCGAAGGAAGCCAAGGTAGATTGGAATTGGACGAGCTCCAAGCAAACCGCGGAGAGGAGGTACTAATGGAAAAGGTTCCACTTCCAGTTGCCCTCCTCGGTGGTATAGTCCAATACAGTGCGGGAGTGCTCATGGTCTGGAAGGGGAGAGATCACTATAGAGCCTAGTGGACCCCAGTCTGGCAACCAATTGTCCAGCCAAAAAAGGATTTTGCTCCTGGTGCCCAAGTGCCATCGTAACCCTTGTCGTACAATAGGCCAAGTATAGGCCAAGTAGCTGTTGTACCTCTCCAGGTAGCTGAAGCCCTTGGCCTATTGACAATGAGAGAAATATGGTCCAGCTCCAGCTTATATTTGGCTTTGACCAGTCAGACCCACAAAGCGAAGGGACGGTTAATTAAGGCCCATCCAAGTTTGGCCAGCATCGTTAGTAGTGCGGATGCGTCGGAGGCCAAATCCCCCTTCTTTTTTGGGCTTACATACTTCGTCTTAGTTTCTTATCATTCATTATTTAAAAGATAACTACGACGAAAAACAAGTTGAACCAGAAGAAGAACACAGCGTTGACTTGCATTAACAAAGATGTTCCAACATCACATAATATGGATTTTAGCAAAGTGACCCGATCTAATGGGTTAAACGGTCACTAATCGTGTGTAAAAACAAAAAACAAAAAACAAAAGTCCTCAAGATTCCCAAGAAACGTGGTTTGACTTTGATATGCCTCCTCCCTCTCCTTTCACTGCCACCATACCCGAAAGATAAAAATCCCTTTTCATAGTATGAACTTGCTTGTTCCATTACAAGTATTAGCAAATCCGTGTAATGCAGGGATAAAATATTGTATAAAGAACACCAACTTTCCAAAGAGACAAAATTCAACTAACCAAATGCATGTATTTTTCTTGGTACCTATCACATTTGACAAACATTGGAAGGATTTCTTTAACCAATGTTGACTTGTGATTTTTTTTTAAAAAAGCGTAATTCTGTCTCGAAGCTTGACCAGGTCAGGTAAGTTCGGAATGAACTGAGTCGGACAATTTTTGTCAATCCTAAATATGCCTAGTGTTAGTGAATGTTCACATTGTACACGAGAAAATAAGACAGTTCCATAAAAACAAATGCTAAAGTTCGTTCACTTATTCTTCATGTCAGTGCAGTAATATAATTGAATACGACATTTGCACACAAAATTGAATATTGTTCTTTTAATTTGCATAACAATAGTTTGCATCAGTAAAAGCAATCGTAAGATCTATGGTTTGCGTAACGATTACATTTAAAATGCTATATTTTTTATTAATTGATTGACCACTTTATTTGCTTACTTTTGCAGTAGTAAATTTTTTTTCCCGATCTAATTGTATTACCATATAAGTTAATTTAATGAAAACTAATAAATGTAGAATTTTATTAATATTTAAAATATTTATAATTAATATCTTTAAAAATGTAAAATTTGACGTATTATTATAGATAATTTCAAATTTTTATTTGAATCTTTTAAAAAACATTAAATATGATTTAAACCTTTAATGACAAGTAAAACTGTTTTTCTATTTCAAATGTAAGAACAAGTTCACTTTAAATTATTTTTAAAATAATAGTATATATATTATTTAAAATTTTATATTTTGTGATTAAAATTTAAAGAATTCATTTTAAAAATCATATTAATATTTGATAATTGTAAAATATTTAATTTTATTATCATATAAGTTAATTTAACAGTTCAATTATCAGCAATTGATCAAAACCTAATTTTATTAAAATTTAAAATATTAATAGTACTGTTTCAAAAATTTCAAAATACAACATATATCATAAACAATGACAAAATTATTTAAACTTTTTTACGAATATTAGAATACCATTTAAACCTTTAACTACAGGTAAAACTGTTCTTCTATTTCAAAGTGTCGGAATCTGACAAGTTAGAGTAACATGTGAAGGTGTTGAATCAATCTCTGTGGAAATGAAGGCCAGCAAGTCGACGGTGATTGGAGATAAGGCAGCAAGTCGACGGTGATTGGAGATAAGCAGAGGACGATGTTTGGAACTTGGAACTGAACTTGGCATGTTTCCTCGTGATAGCTTTTATATTGACGAGCGAAGAGCAAGTTATCTTCTCTGCCAGCAATATTTCGTATTTAGTAACGGAGTCAGAAAATTAAGATAGAAAGGTCTAAATATTTAATTTTTTTAAATTTTGAAGAGTTCAATATATCATTGAGTCGTAAATAATTTTGTCCTTTGTGTGTATATATATATATTAAAAATTAATTTTTTTAAATTTTGAAAAATTCAATGCATTACTTAGCCCCAAATAGCTAAGTCCCAGATTCTAACTACCCATTTATTTATGTCTTACATAAATGAATAATTAGGATAGAGTGACATGAAATAGGACCAGAGTTACTGGCACAGAAGATTTGAGGGGAGTCGAGCTATAACTATAAGGCAGGCGTAAATGATAAGAATTACACAATAAACAATCTAAGGAAAGGACCTGTTGCGTTCCTCCGCGCGGAAATGCCCGGACTTCAATAATTCTGCTTTTTGGAGTTTACTATAGTTGACAAGTAGACACCAAACTTGACTTGTATACTAGACAAACATGTCATGTTTATTCAAATTGAAATTTTAAAGTGTTAGATTATATATAAAAAATTATTCTTATTCTTTATTTTTATTAAATACAAAAATTGAACAATTATTAAAACACTTTTCACAATTAAAAATAAATATTTAATAAGTATCAAGCTTTCATTGTTTTTTGTATTACTTTATGTCATATAACTATTCAAAATTTCATAAAGTAACATAGTAAGTCTTTTTTATTATTTTTATAGTATGAATAAATTGTAAAAATGATAACACAAATAATAAAATAAATAACTTTTATAAAACTTTGAGTCCGGCTAAACGACCAGATCTTTTGTTTTCGTTAACCAGTCTTAATTCTGTACTATTTAATTTTATTCATACATTTACATAAGATTTACGTAGATATGTGAATAAAATTAACTACAGAGAATTGAAACTATATTTTTTTAATAGAAAATTACCTGTGCATGCTAAGAGGATTTGAACCCGGCTTGTGGAGGGGTGGAATGACTCTCTGTGGAAATGAAGGTCAGCACGTTGACGGTTATTGGAGATACGGATCTTGTGTACGTAGCAAAAATGTTCAGAAAGTTTTGTTGAACAGATATTCTCGCTGCAAGACCAATAAATATAATGAAAAGAAGGAACTTTTAAGTTGTCTTGTGTTAACGAATATCACACCGTTATGTTTTTTAGTGTAGGTATGTAAAAAGAGTTGACATAATGTTAGCTTTGTGTTCATATACTTTTCGTGCAATAGAATCATCATTATCATCGTTATCATTGCATCCAGTCTGAAATTTCGCAATGAAGCAGAGTCTAGAGAAGTCAATAGTACGCAGCCTTGCCCCTACATAATAGAGAAGCTATTTCCGATAGATCCACATACAAATGTGACATGAAAAAAATAATGAATCGAATATTATAAATATACTACAATTTACAAAAATTGTAGTAGGAGAATTTGACTTGAATATGAAAATTTAGAAAATCAAATAAGAAAGAAGCAATATGGTAGTACTCAAAAGTTAATCAACTGATAAACTACTATGTAGACCAAACACCAGATGTCCGTTAGCAAAAACTAAAGAATTTCCATCACTTACAACATAACCATAAGCCTCAAAAGCAAAATGAAAAGTCAGGAAATTCATTTGTCCCTAAATTATAAAATTAAATTGATATTTATGTTTAGTTTTCAATGAAATCAAATAACATTGAAGTAACATTTAAGTAAAAAGTAACAGTTAACTAACATTTTGATGGTTTTTTTTCCAAACAACCCACAACAATAAACTTCGCAAGCAAGAATATGAAACATCAAGATCCATGTGAATATTGAATCCAAATCAAAATCAGATTATACCTTTATGCAGCAGAAATAAGAAGAGGTGCTAGTAGTGTCGAGAGGAGTAAGTCAAATGTCGCGCCTCTATCATATCTACACACTCGTCAGATTTAACACATCACTCTGATGGGCTAGCATCAATCTTATCTCTCTCTCTCTCTATCTATCTCTTTGATGATGTCCATTAGGGTTATTTTCTTTTAGGCCCATAAGTTATTATAAGTAGCTTCTACCAAAAAATTGTAAGTACTCAATATTAAATAAGTCCGAATATGACACTACCTGAATCACAACTAATAAATTAGAGTACATCTTATAATTAGTTCGCAGGGCATACACTAATAATCTCCACTTGTACAAGAACAAATTATCCATATGTAGTCCTTTTGTCTCATTATATCTCGATTGTGCATAGGGCAGGAAATAGTGTCTTCCTTATTAGGATCAATCATGTTTCTGGATTTTTAAGTTAGACTGTGAAACAAACAACTGACATTCACCTCGTTTATGCGTGGTCATGCAACTTATCAATCTTTATGCGTGGTCATGCAACTTATCAATCTCAACTCGTCGAAAGCCCTAGAGTTATACTTCTCCCGCTTTATGGGAGAGACAAATTCTAACTTGTTCATCCACATTCTTCCGCATGATTCATAGCACGCCCGAACATTGCTTTTATAATCACCTTCTATGACTAATGTTTGACAATGTCATAACAAACTAATCAACATGTGGGAAACTGTAACAAACTCAAGTCAAATGATTATATTCAGCAGCTGTGATAAAAACCACTTCTGACATTTATATAACAATCCTTGAATCGTTCTCATAGCAGGTCGGTCCAATTGCATGTTCTCCAGCATGTACCCATATGATTAAGATACTATCTCCATATTAATGACCCGTGAAACATGGCCTAATTAATCAGCATGCTAGTCTCGACATTCATTATTATCCCTTATATTGATGACATCAACTAGGGACTTTTAGAATAATTGTATCCATGTTATAATAGGGTCTCACGATCAAGTCACGCACATGATGGCCAATTGTGAAATACACATTATGCATGGGATCATAATTCAAATTTATTTATAACTCTATAAATATGAGCACACCAAATAATAACTACGCATTACTAACGGATTATACATAAACATGTCTCAAAATTACACTCTTACATGATCATACATTCATATGTCTAATGCCTAATGCCTAATGCTCTAATGTGACGATCATGCTTAACCTGTAGGAGAGACTTAATCAACGGATTAGCTATATTAAGATTTGTCGACCCTTTGCACACCTTCACAACACCTCTTTCAATAATGTGTCGAATAAGGTAAAAATGCCTGAGTATATGTTTAGTCTTCTGATGAGATTTTAGTTCCTTAACTTCAGAAATGACTCCATTATTATCACAACAAAGATCCACTAAATTCACAATGCTAAGAACCACATCAATTTCAATGATGAACTTCTAACCTAAACAACCTTCATTGTTGCTTTAGAAGCAACAATGTACTCAACTTCTATTGTACGATTAGTAATTGTGTCCTGCCTGGAACTTTTCCAATATACTACTCCACCATTCAAGCATACTACAAATCCTGACTGCAACCGGAAGTCATCTTTGTTTGTTTGGAAGTTGGCATTAGTGTAACCACTTACAATTAGCTCTTTCTTACCTCCATAAATCAAGAATATACCTCCGATGACTTTCACCTAGATCTGGCTGGTATCTACTTGTCATATTCAAAGCATATTTAATATCCGCATGAGAATACAACATGGCATATTCCATTGAAAAACAATTTACTAAACAATCTTTTACGGATTGAAGCATAGGAATATCATTTCTAATTAATAGCATGTCATCTATACATAAGACCAAGAAAGACCATAAATTAAAAATAACATCATTCTAATAAAAATTATTTAATTTTACTTAAAAATTTTGATCTTTGAATTTAAAAAAAAAAAGATTGATTCCGACTGAAAGTCTCTGCCCATGGCTAGAATGGACTAGGCTGAACAATTTTTGCAAAGCCTAAATATGCCTAGTGTTAGTGACTGTTCGCATTGTGCAAGAGACGATAAGACAATTCGATAAAAACTTGTAAACAACGTTCACTTATTCTTCATTTCAGTGCATTATAATTTAATACGAAATTTGCACACAAAATTGAACTTTATTCTCTTAGTTTGCATTACAATATTTGACATATACAACTCTATCGACCAGTTCATTTGCTTATTTTTCTCTAGCAAAATATTTTGTGCTGACCAAATTAAAATTAGCAAATTACACAAGCGTTTGGATTTTCCTCGATAACTCTACCATAGTGATTAGGGTAATAATACGAATAAGCAAGTTGAGAATTATAATGGTTCTTGAGAAGATCAGAGACATAATCATGCTTGTCCTTCTCCTTCTCTTCTGGTTTTTTCGCTTTATCTTCCTTCTTTTCATCATCTTTTGCTGGTCCTACAGAGAGAATCTCTAAGCGGCAAAACTTTCTGAACTTCTTTGCCACGTACACAGGATCTATGTCACCAACCACCGTCAACTTGCTGGCGTTCATTTCCACAGAGATCGACTCAACCCCTTCACAAGCCACTCAAACTTATCAGATTCCGACACTTTGAAATAGAATAACAGTTCAATTTGAAGTACAAAATCGTACTTTTTAACCTTTTAGTTGTGAGGAAAATGGGTTTAAGATTGCATATACCTGAAGCTGAAAGGCTAGAGACTGCCTTCATCACCTTTTTCTTATCACTTTCATCATGGAGTTGCAACTTCAGTACTATTTTCTGCCCATAGAACAAGATCAAGGAGTGTTATAAGTCCATGAGAAATACAGTGAATGAAGAAAAAAAGAAAATGAAAAAACGTGTGTACGAGTCTAACCTTCATTTCCTTGAACTCCAAAGAGGTTTAAGATATGGTTACGGAGGTAAAGGCTAGAGCTTACGATAAGTAGAGGACGACGGTTGGAACTTGGAGCTGAACTTGGCTTTAAGGGTCCTCTTGGTAGCTTTTATACTGATGAGCCGAAAACAAGTCAAGCATAAGTACAAAGGACGCGCAAATGACCTGGTCTTCAATAATTCTGGTTTATGGAAGAGATCTCGCTTTCAGTTACTATAATTGATTAATTGACAGATCAAAATCAAGCCGCCAAACTTGACTCATATACTAGACAAAAAGACCATACTTTTGTTCAAATTAAAATTTTGTATCAATAATTAAATTACTTCTCACAATTAAGAATAAGCATTTAATAAGTATCAAATTTATATAAAGAAGAAAGTTTAATTTATATAGATAAATATTATATCTTCATGCAAAATTTTAAAATGTTAGATTCAACAATCTCGGCAACAATCATAAAAAAGTAGTTTGAATATCTCAAAAGGGCGTCAAAATACATAAGAACTCTTAATAGAAATAGAAAAAAAGATATAAATCCATTAGAAGAGACATTAATTATACGTAGTCTTCCTTTTATAAAAACTGTTTTTGAAACTCAATTTGTAACATTTTATTCATAAAAAAGTAACCTTATCAATATTAAATTATACTGTGTAAATTTTACTTTAAATTTAACGATGCTTAATATCAATATTAAGTAAACTCTTCAATAAACTTGCTTATTCCGCAATATTTATGAACGATTTTAAGTAAATGTCAAGAAAAATTGAATTAAATTTAAATAAGACCGTATATAACAAGAAATATTATATATCTACTTTCAAATTTTTAGTATAACGAATTATAAATAATATTTTATTAAAAAAATCAAAAACCAAGATATTGAAATTCATTCAATATTGACGAAAGTTCTGGGCTAGGGCCGCAGGCATGCCTTTCTGTCTTTTCCCTTTTGTCTCTTTAAATATAAAGCCATTCACGTGTCCTTAAATACTAATATAAGTTCGTAATATAAAAAGTTGACCTCCAACTTTGAGACCGGAGTCTCCGGTCTGGCGGCTACTTTTTCGGTTGAATTATGCTTACGTTAGGTCCTTGTTGTTTCGCCTTACCAATCTCAAATAGTGGCTTTACTAAAATATCTAATTTATAAATTATTATATACGTTCTTTTATTATTTAT
>JANZLF010000007.1:31192811-31213414 GCA_026546835.1 Erythroxylum foetidum | reverse complement strand
TCTTATTAATTTTTATTATTAAATTTATTATACGAAATTTATTATTTTATTTTTTTATTTTTTTAAATATTATTAATTATTATTATAAATTTTGTGCTTATTATTATTATTATTATTATTATTATTATTATTATTGTTATTGATATTATTAATTATTGTTATTATTATTAATAATTGTTATAAATTTTCTAGTTATTATTCTTCTTAATAATAATAATAATAATAATAATAATAATATTATTATTATTATAATAAAATTAATTAACTTATATTATTATTATTATTATTATTAATTGTAAGAAGGATAAAGTTGTCTTCTATTGGAATAACTATTATTGGAAAAGTTAAAGATAGGTAGAAGTGAGTTTTATGTATTCCTCAAAATTTAAGAATAGATGTTCCTAATGAATAACTATTCTAGATTTAGTTTCTAACCAAACACATGATTAGTAATATGTTAGGAATAGCTATGGAATAGAATAGCTATTCTTTTAAACCAAACACACCTTTAGTTTTTAAAAAAACCACTAACGATTAGTATTTTTTAGATATTATGAATATGTTAGATAATATATTTAATATTTAATTGTTATATATTTAGAGTTTAGACAATTTCGATTGGGTCCTTAACATATTTTAAAAACTCGATTAAAGATCTTGCTTTTTAAAGGGAGATTGTGTTAAATTTACTAAATTTATTATAAAAAAGTTGAATTCATAGTTAATTTTTAAATAATTTATTTTAAAATAAATCGACATATTATCTAGAGATTTTATGGAGTATGCACGTCAAAGATAAAGTAAATTCTACCCAAAAATAATTTGAATATGTTAGTTATTTTAGAATCTATTATCCCAATTCTAAAACATTACATTCAAACCTACCAAAGGTGCTGTGCTTAGAAATTAGAATATCTTACTTCAAAGATACAACTTTTATTAATACAAAACATAATAAGAGATAGGATATATCAAAGTTTAATTATAAATTTGTTAAATAATTTTCTCGTAGCATAATTAATACATTATTATACAAGGAGAGTGGTAGTACGAACAGAGCATCAACGAGAAGTATGAAACTCCTTCTCATAGTCGGTGATCAACTCTGTAGGCATTAACTTCGCCAATTGTTGGATAAAACTACCGTAAGTACAATGTGTAAACTAATTAATTATCATATGATTCATTGATGAACTAAGGACAAGCATAAGGTCATACAATTCATCTATCTAAAGCTTAATAAAAACGTCAGGTTAAGCCCCTCCTGTTTAGTTAATTAATATTATAAAATTGAATTAATAAAATTGTGTTTAGAAAAATAGAGATCCATCATAATGATAAATTTCTAATTTCACTTTTCTATCAATATAATAATAACACCATATCCATAAATGACGTAATAACTTGTTAAATCTAACTAAGTCTCCTAAAGGTTAAAAGTGTATTTTGAACCTTAATGTTTACAACATAAAACTAATTTTTTGAAGCATTTTCAACATTTTTAAAATGTTTGAAACGGTGTGGACCAAAAATTTGATAGAGTTAACTTACCGTTAGTTAAAAGCCACATCAATACTAATGTGATATTATTTTTTATTTTTAAAATAATAAACAAGCTCTATTGTCAAATAAAAATCATGGCATATCAATATTGACGTGACACTTAACCCAAATGTTAATCTTGTCAAAATTTTTTAACTTAAGATCTTTCTTATACATTGTCAAATTTTTTTTACTTAAGATCTTTCTTATACATTTTGAAAACCTGAAGATTTAATTTGAATGCATAAAAGCATTAGGTTCAAGTAATATTTTTATTGTAAACATTGAAATTTAAAATGTATTTTAAAAAAAGGAATGATCGTAGCTTATTTGTATTGTTCTTTTTTTTTTGTTTTTTAGGGTTTTACTCATAAGTTATGTCTGAAGTAAACACTGCCAAGAGTCTAGGACAACAATAAATAAATAAAGCTAGATGTGCATCGAAAGGAGACAAATACATGCAACTTTATTAAATAGTAATCAAAATTATAATGAAGTAAGTGGAGAGAGACAACAACTTGTAGCCGAAATGAAGCAAGTGGAGAGAGAGAGGGCTTTCTTCTTCCTTAAGCATTATATATGATTTAACCAAAATTTTGGTCCAATAGTATGTTTGCTTGTGTAAGTAAAACTCTTGTATTTTATTGTTTTTGTTTCCCATAAAAGGGGTGTAATCGATGGAGTTGTATTGTATTTTTTGAGATTTTATGAATTCTCCTATTCTCTTCTCTTCTCTCTCTCTCTCTCTATAGTTTGTGTTAGTGTGTTGGCTCATTTTATATCAAATTAATATTAGAGCTAGTTAAATCCATCTCTAATTTTTAAAGTGATTTGTGAGGGAAAAAAAAAAGAGTGTTCTTATACTTGGTTCATTTAAAACTGTGAGATGTCAAATAATTATAATATTAGGTGGCAAGTCCCAAATTAGATGATAAACTTGATTATAATTATTGGGATATCTTAATGTCTCTCGAGGCTCATAATATTTGAAGTTTTGCTAATCAAGGCTTACAAGAAAAAGCTGATGCAAATACTTAAAGGAAAGACTAGTTGACGTTATCCCAAATTTACCAAGGAGTGGATTATTTAGTTTTTGAAAAAATTGTTAACGCTAAAACTGCCAAAGAAGTATGGAGTATCTTGAAGTTGGCTTATAAAGGTATAGATAAAGCTCAAAAATCCAAATTGCAATCCCTACGTAAAGAATATGGGAGGTATTAAATTTCTAATTCAGAAACTATTGAACAATATTCTTCTCGTGTTACTGATCTTGTCAACAAGAAGAGGATGTATGGAGAGGATATTTCAGATGATAAGGTGGTGTAAAAGATTCTACACACCATGTCTATTAAATTTGACTATATTGTGACTACAATATGAGAGTCACATAATATGAAGACTTTAATTGTAGCAGAGTTGCAAGGAAGCATTAAAATTCATATTAGCAAAATATTGGAGAAAACAGAAAAGACAACAAAAGAAGTCTTAAAAAGCCAGGTAAATTTTAATAATGTTGCAGAATCTAATCAAAATGCATATGGTAGAGGTCGTGGTTTTAATAATGGAGGAAGAGAAGATTTAAGAGGTAGAGGTGGAGGAAGTTTTAGAGGAAGAGGTCATGACAATAATTTTAACCAGGAGAGAGAAAAAAATTATAGAACATTCAGTCAAGGAAGAGAAGGAAATAATTTTTGACCTACCAATCAAGGAAAAGGAACTAGGTAATCAATAACAAAAGAGATGTAATTTTAATTGCTTTATTGTGGAAGGTATGGACATAAAGTTGCTAATTATAAATCCAAATCTCAGAACAACTATCAGGCTAATGTTGCAGAAAGTCAGTAACAACATTGTACTGAGAATTCTAATAATTTAGAAAGTTATTTCTATCAACCAACTCTTTTATGGAAGATGAAAATATTTGGTACTTAGATTCTAGTTGTAGTAATCATATATCTGGGAATAAGGGGTCATTTTCCTCTTTAGATGAAAATGTTCAGTCAACAGTTAAATTTAGGAATAATTCTTATCTTCCTATTTTGGGAAAAGTTCAAGTATCCATTAGGCTGAAGGATGGTTCTAAAAGTTTTATCTCTGATGTTTTCTATGTTCCTAGTCTTCATCATAATTTATCGAGCAAGAGTCAATTATCGAGAAAAGGTTAAAAAATGCTGATTTATCATGATTTTTATACCTTGATAGACAAGAGTGGAAGATTTATTACAAAGATAAAGATGTCTTCTAACCGTCCATTTTCACTAAAAGTTTGTTAAGAAAAAATTGCTTACTTGAATTCTGTGATACCCTATGCAAATGGGCTATGGCAGATGAGTTTATGCTTGGCTTACTTGTTGTGAAAAATATGCTTTGTTGTGTCCATCTTACATGAAAACTATTAATAAAAGAGCTTGTGTTTGACTTACTTATTATGAATATTCCTAACCATGTATGTGAGACATGTTAGATGGAAAAAAAGCACAAGGATGTATTTCCAATTGGAAAGTTCTATAAAGCAAAGAAGCTATTGGAAATTGTTCATTCAAATCTGTGTACTTTGAAATTTCCATATAATAGAGGTAATAGATATTTTATTACTTTTATTAATGATTTTAGTATAAAGGCTTGGGTTTATTTTCTAAAATAGAAATCAGAAGCTTGTGATGCGTTCAAATCATTTAAAATGTTTGTGTAAAACAAAAGTGGTTGCATAATTAAAGCATTAAAAATAGATAGAGGTCAAGAGTATCTTACATGCATAAAGGTCTTTAAGCAGTATGAAATTCAACATTAGTTGACCAACAAATACATGCTTTAACAAAATGAAGTAGTACAAAAGAAGAACAATACTATTATGGATATGGTAAGATATATGCTAAGATCTTAACAATTGTCTAAAGAATTTTGGGCAAAAGTTGTTGCTTGTGCAGTTTATATTTTAAACAAATGTCCAACAAAAAATGTTAATAAAAAAGCACCTAAGGAAGCTTAGAGCATAGAAACCTTTTATTTGGCATCTTAAAGTTTTTGGGAGTGTTGTTTATCCCATGTACCAGAATAGTTGAGGAAGAAACTGGATGATAAAGGTGAAAAATGTATTTTTATAGGTTATAGGACAAATTCAAAAGCCTATAGATTATATAATCCAAATACAAAACAAATGATTATTAGTCGTGATGTAACCTTTATTGAGGATGGAATATGGAATTGGTCTTCAACCTTCCAAAAAAGGCCAATGGTAAATTCAAAAATCTATAAAAAAGAAAATACTCAGGCAAATTTAGTATCTCAGCCAGAGACATATAGTAGACTCCAAAGACGTCGTCAGTTGCCAACTATTTGGAAGATTATGGCCTCGCTTGGTAAGCTACCAATCAACTAATTTTTTAGCTGATTGGTATGCTTTAGCTGTTTGACTCTTCAAACAGCTATAAAAGTTGTTTGGAGAGCAGCTAAACTATTGGCTATTTGAAGATAAAAACGCTCTTATATAAGAGCGTTTTCATCAAACAGCTAGGTATTTAACCATTAAAAGCCAATTATACCCTTTCCTATGTAATAAAGAGAGAGCAAGTTACAGGTAAAGAAAAAAAACTTTTTTACAGCTTTTTTTTGCTAATGTTATATATAAATGAATATACTTAAAAATATATTTACATCTAAGTATGATAAACTGTAGGAATACAAATTTTATTTATTAATAAAATTAATTAACAATTAGTTATAAAATATGTATTATAAATAAAATGTGAGTAATTTATCATATATTAGTATTATTATGTAATAAATAAAAACAGAATAAAATTTTATTTTATTATCATATTGATTATTAATTATTAATAAAATTTTAATATATTTTATGTTATTAACATAATATTTATTAATAAAATAAAAACATATATTTATTAATTAATAAAAAATAATTACCTTTACATATTTAAAAATTATTATACTTCTATTAAAAATAATTATTTTTAAATTAATACATCAATTAATAACTTTTATTTTGATGCGTTTAGCCCCAATACACGACCTCTTGGATATGATTGAACATACTTAGACTGATGGGAAGGGTTAAAAATCAAATTTGCAGGGACAAAGTAAATTGGTTTTCCTTATATTTTTTTAAGTCATGTCCTTAAAAATTATTTTACACATAAACGGCTAATACTAAACAACTAATTTTACCAAACATCTCTAACAAATAGCTAATGCAATCTGCTGGTCAAATCAACTGATAGAGACCTTGTTTAGTGAAGAGCTGATCAGCTATTTTTTAGCTGATTAACCCATTTTAGCTTGTTGACTTTATAAAAAAGCTATTAGGGTTGTTTAGGCTGATTCAACCCAACCAACTGATCTTAAACCATCTCCTCTCTAGGAGCGTTTCATCTCCATCAACTGAAATTTTTATTTTAATGTCAATTTTGCCCTCGATTTCTCTGGCCATCTCACCCTCATGCTATCTGCTGCTTCATTTCGGAATGCATAGACATGACCCAGCAGAAGAAGCTAACCTTGTAAACTAGAGAATGCCGTAAGAAGTTAGAAGTGAATGGGGAAAATACAAAAAATAAAGAGCAAAGCTTGAAGGACACAAAGATGTTTGGGAATGGACAATTAGGAAGAAGACAAGTTGCATAGAAAGAAACAGAACAAAAAAATTATGGGAAAGAAGTTAGAAGTGAAAGGAGAAAATACCAAAAATAAAGAGCAAAGCTTAAAGGACAAAGAGATGTTTGGGAATGGACGATTAAGAAGAAGACAAGTTGCATAGAAAGAAACAGAACAAAAAAATTTCTGGGAGATGAAGAAGAAAACAATGCAAAGCTTTGGGCTGACCAAAAAGAAAGGAACAACCAGGCAGTGCTGTGTTTGGAGGCCATATGAGATGAAAGCTATTTCTCGTTCTCCATTTACTTTTCCTTGATTTTGTGAACAAAGAAAATATATAACTAGAAGTATGTGGTGACTAAATAAATAAAAATAACACTGTGACTAGACCCCTAAGTAGGTATTATTATTATTATTATTATTGTTATTATATGTTCTATATTTTTATTAGAGTTATAAACTTAATTTTTGTAGAATTAAATATCCAAAATCTAAATTTTTATAAGAATATTTATTAAAATATTAAAATATATAATATTCATATCCTTATAATTTTTTAAATTCATGACCTTAAAACTTATTTTACACATAAACAACTAATTTTACTAAACATCTTTAACAAACAGTTAATATAATCAGCTAACGACTAAATGTAATCAGCTGATTGCCAAACAGGGTTAGAATCAGCTATCAGCTAATAGCTAATTCAATAAGCCAATCGCTAAACAGGGCCTATGTGATACGTACTGATAATGATCTATCTAATAAATAGATTATCAATTTTGCTTTATTTGTAGACTATGAACCAGTTAATTATGAGGAGGCATTAATTGACCTGAAATGGAGAAAAGTCATGGATGAAGAAATATATGCAATTGAAAACAATGACACAGGGGAATTAACATATTTGCCCGTTGATAAAGAGTTTATAGTAGTAAAGTGGGTGTATAAGACAAGTGCAAGCTTAATGGTGAGACTGACTAGTTTAAAGCTAGATTGATTGCAAAAATATAAGCAAAAACAAGGTAACTTTGAAGTATTTGCTCCTGTTGTGAGATTTGATACCATTCGCACAATTATCTCCCTCTCAGCTCAAAATAACTATAAAATTTATTAAATGGATGTAAAATCTGCTTTTTTAAATGGAACTTTGGAAGAGGAAGTATATGTTAAGCAATCTGTATGGTATGAAATTAGAGGAAAAGAAAATAAAGTTTACAAGTTGAGGAAAACATTGTATGGATTGAAACAAACATTAAAAGTATGGTAGAAAGCAATTGATTCTTACTTCATGAAGCATGATTTTGAGAGATTTGTTTTTAGTTATAAATTATATGTTAAATATGTTGAGCCTGGTGATATTCTAATTGTGTGTCATTATGTTGATGATTTGATTTTTATTGGAAACAACTCAAAGATGATTGAAGAATTTAGGGAGGCTATAGTAAAATCATTTGATATGACAGACTTAGATCTAATGTCTTATTTTCTGATAATAGAGTAATTCAACATGATGATGGAATCTTTATTTTCCAAAAGAAGCATGTGAATGATATTCTGAAGAAATTTAAGATGGAGGATTCAAAATCAGCTCTCACCCTAGTTGAAAAGAAATTGAAACAAATAAAAGAAGACAAAAGGAGACCTATAAATTCAATTTAATTACTAAAAGAGTTTAATTGGAAGTATGAGGTATTTAACTACAACAAGATCATATATAGTTTTTGGAGTTGGATTACTTAGCAAATTTTTGGAGGAGCCTCGTACTGATCATTTATAAGGAGCAAAGATAATAGAGAATTTTTTGATATATCAAAGGTCCTTTGAATGAAGGACTTTTTTATGCAAATATCAATTATGAAAATCTTATAAGTTACTCAAATAGTGATTGTGGTAGAA
Organism: Erythroxylum foetidum; assembly: GCA_026546835.1. Classification (NCBI taxonomy): domain Eukaryota; kingdom Viridiplantae; phylum Streptophyta; class Magnoliopsida; order Malpighiales; family Erythroxylaceae; genus Erythroxylum; species Erythroxylum foetidum. The sequence continues at coordinate 31,205,362 of JANZLF010000007.1, read as the reverse complement.
ATATAGAAATAAGAAAAAGCACATCAGGGTATGTTTTTCATCTTGGTACTGACGCAAATATCTTGGTCTTAAAAAAAAAACATAACTCAAGGTTGTGTCATCTATAATTGAAGCAAAATACATTGCATCAAATAGTTGTGGTAAACAGGCAGTATGGCTAAGAAGAATGCTTGAAGTACTACATCAAAAGCAAAATGCTCTAACAAAATTATTTTATGATAATAAGTCCGCACAATTTTTCATAGGCAATCCAAGCACATAGACATTCGGTTTTAAAAAATTCGTGAGCTAGTAACTAAAAAGAAAGTAGTGACTAATTATTGTCATACTAAAGAATAAGTTCACAAATTTTTACTAAATTACTAAAGTTTGAGTTGTTTTATAATTAAAGAAATTGCAGGGGATGTGGTAGGTTGTCGTTAGCCTACAAATTTAATTCCCTACTTAAATTAATATGTAGTACAGTGAAGCAAGGATATCATCCCATAGAGATCAAACTTCAAGGAAGGATTTTAACCTTTAATCTAAGAGTACGCGTGTGTAAGGGAAAAATTAATAATTAAATGCAAACTAATTAATTATGAACGAACACGTGAATGGTCCTAAAATTAATTGATATGTATGCAGCAATAAACTAAGATGATTAAACTAATTTATTCAACTATGTGTAGGTGTGTGCCGTGACCTTTGAGTAGAATTTTAATGCAAATTAGCTACCTATATGTTATGCATGCACATAACTATTTATTCATGAATTAGTGCTATGTGGATGCCATGCAAGGATTAATCTAAATCTACTAACATCTATTACGTGAATGATAGTATATGCATGCAACTAAAGCTTAAACGAAGGACCTGACTTGGGGGTCGTTCACGACAAAAACTTAAAGAAAAATAAGAGAGGATGACATGAATTAAAACAGAAAATTAAGAGTAGATGTCAAAAATTTTCTAAGAAGAAATTTGTAAAGAGAAGTTTGATAAAAATTCAGATTAATTAAAGATTAATTGCAAAGGTGTTTAATAATTCCCTAGGTTGATTTTAATAATTGAAACCAAAGATTTTTTCAGCCAATTTATGATCAAAATTCAAGTTCAACATATAATACTTTTTGCATCCAAAACTAACGTGTAATGCAAAACCTTTTTCATGCAAGCATCAATTCAAAACTAACATGAACAACATAAACATAAAAGCATTAAGATTAGATGGCTTTGATCGAACCTAAAATTATTCAAAGATGACTAACATACATTAAACAATTCTATGCTCAAGAACTAACCTATTAAAATTTTACATATACCTTCAAACTTTAATATATTAACGCCACTTATTTAATTAAATTGATGACTAACACCTAATTCAATTAATTGGCAAACAAATCATGCAAGATAAATTGAATTCTAGACTTCAAAAATACCTAATATAATTCAACATTCATGCGATCCATCAGCACAAATATTCAACCATAAAATATCAACTTTTAAGCACAAAATCTGTTAAAATCAACCCATAAGAATTAGCTACTAACCTCCATAATGGAAAAGAAACCTTAGTTCATGTCTAGAATTAAAGCAAAGTCAAAAATCTTGTTCAAAACCATGGTATAATATTTGGCTATAGAAAGGAAGAAAAGAAGAAGAGAGTTAGGGTTTTTTCCTAAAGAAAGAAAAGACTTTTAGAATAGGTTATTCACGTCATCCTCAAAAAGAGACGTGTCTCTTTAAAAATAAGACTTTGAATAGGACTTCTCTCCCATCTATGCACATTCCTGGACTTAAGACTTGAATGTGAGCCTGTTTCGGGCTTCTTCATGGGCTAAGCTGCTCTAGGATTTCTTTTGGGCTTGCTCCACATAGAGATGGGTCTCTCTTCAAGTCATCTATGGACTGGTTCGTCGCTACAAGTCATTCAAAATTGGCCCCAAACTTTGATAATTCTCGGACTAGTTATGCTGTCTTATTTCTGGACCAATTTTGACAAACCATAAAAAATAGGGTCTAGAACTTGGACTGTCATCAAAAAGATCATTGAGTCAGCTTCAATTTCAGCTTGGGATCGTAGAAATCCAACGGTTGGATCTTTAGATATAATTTTTGAAGCACAAGAGGTCAAATTCTACGTCTCCAACTTTATGTCAGTTTTCAAAAATTTATTGCTCTCAAATGACAGCTCCAAAAATTCTGAAATTTGGTGGAAACATTCTTCAATGAGTCAAGATTATGCCTCCCAAATATTAGAATTTTCTAATTCACCAATCCTGAGATAAAAATTCTCAAAGGTCCAAAGTTCGAATCTGCCACAAACCAAAAAACAGTGTTAATTTCAACCTATTAAAGACCTTTTGCATTTTATGTGTCTAAAGCTCTAATAATTATAAAACATGATAAATAGGTCATAGATTGGCATAGAACACATGCAAGATACTAAATATAAGGTACTAAAAAAATATAAAAATATGATTGCATACAACAAATCCTGACTGCGACTGGAAGCCATCTTTGTTTGTTTGGGTTGGCATCAACGTAACAACTTACAATGAGCTCTTTTTCACCTCCATAGAGCAAGAACATATCCTTAGTTCTTCTCAATCACTTAAAAATGTTCTTAACAGCAATCCAATGGTAGTCACCTAGATCTGCCTAGTATCTACTTGTCATTCTCAAATCATTTGAAATATTCGCACGAGTACACAACATGACATGCATGATGGATCCTATAACATATGCATGCAATATTTTACTCATGCGATTTTGCTCATTTGGTGGCAAAGGGCACTGAGCCTTACTCCAAGCTATTTCATGTAACATGGATAAGAAATATTTCTTAGATTCTTACATATTGAATTTGTTCAAAACCTTATCGGCACAAGTGCTTTGACTTAGTCCAATAAGCCTTCTTGATCTATCTCTATAGATTCTAATACCCTATATATAAGTTGCCTCATCCAAGTATTTCACTGAAAAACAATTTCTTAACCAAGCTTTCATGTATTGAAGCATAGGAATGTCATTTTTAATTAATAGTATGTCATCTACATATAAGAACAAGAAAGTCTATAAATTAAAAATAACATCATTTTAGTCCAAATTATTTAATTTTACTTAAAAATTTTGAACTTTCAATTTTTAAAAAAAGATTGATTCCAATTGAAAATCTCTGCCCAGGATTGAATGCACTGAGCTGAACAATTTGTGCAAAGCCTAAATATGCCTAGTGTTAGTGATTGTTCACATTGTACGAGAGACAACGGGACAATTCGACAAAAACAAGTTATAAACATTGTTCATTTTTGATAGCTGAAATAGTCCGGATAATTTCGATGAAAAAAACAGCTCGTTGATGAGGGCTGATCTTTTGTCCATTTTTTCTTATCCTATCCTATTTACTTTACATTTGAGCCATCCACTCATGTGGGACTCACATAAGTGGATGGCTAAGATGTAAAGTGGACAGGATAAAACAGGAGAAAATGAACAGAAGATTTAAGGGACTCGTTGATACACTCGCTGAGTACTTTCGATGACTGAAATAGCCTGTTGGCATGGACTCATTTCAGTGCATTATAATTGAATACGGAATTTGCACACAAAATTGAACTTTATTCGCTTAATTTGCATTACAATATTTGACATAAGTAAAAGTAATCCTAAGATTTATGGTTTGGGTAACAACTCTATCGACCAGTTTATTTTGCTTATTTTTCTCTAGCACAAAATGTTGTCTTGACCAAATTAAAATTAGCAAATTACACAAGCATTTGGATTTGCCTCGATAGCTCTACCATAGTAATTAGGGTAATAGTACGAATAAGCAAGCTGAGAATTATAATTGTTCTTGTAGGCCTCAAGAAACTGGGACTCATTTTCGGCTTTATCGTCTTTTGCTGGTCCAACAGAGAGAATCTCTAAGCAACAAAACTTTCTGAACTTCTTTGCCACGTACACAGGATCTATGTCACCAACTACCGTCAACTTGCTGGAGTTCATTTCCACCGAGATTGACTCAACCCCTTCCACATGCCACTCAAACTTGTCAGATCACGACACTTTGAACTAGAATAACAGTTTTATTTTGTTCTTTTTTGAAATTTGAAGTACAAATTGCACTTTTTAACCATTTACTTGTGAGAAAAATGAGTTTAAGAGATTGGATATACCTGAAGCTGAAAGGCTAGAGACTGCCTTCATCACCTTTTTCTTATCACTTTCATCGTGGATTTCCAACTTCAATACTATTTTCTGCACATAGAACAAGATCAAAAGGAGTGTTATAAGTCCATGAGAAATACAGTAAATGAAGAACAAAAAAAGAAAATGAAAAAACGTGCGTACGACTCTAACCTTCATTTCCTTGAACTCCAGAGAGGTTTAAGATATGGTTACGGAGGCAAAGGCCGGAGCTTAAGATAAGTAGAGGACGATGGGTTGGAACTTGGAACTGAACTTGGCTTTAAGCAGGGTACTCGTGGTAGCTTTTATACTGATGACTGATGAGCCAAAAGCAAGTCAAGCATCAGTACAGTACAATCGAGGAAAGGACGTGCTAATGACCAGGTCTTCAATAATTCTGCTTTATGGAAGAGATCTCGTTTTTGGTAACTGTAATTGAGATGAAAGTACAGACGCCAAACTTGAGTTATATACTAGACAATAAACTTATATTTTTATTCAAATTAATATTTTGTATCAATGATTAAAATACTTCTCACAAGTAATAACAAAACATTTAATAAGTAATAACAAAACATTTAATAAGTATTAAATTTATATAGAGAAGTATAATTTACGAGAAAATTTAATTTATATATTTATAAATATTATATTTTCATTCAAAATTTTTACAATATTAGATATAACGAAAACAACAATAACAACCTTAATGCATGATCAACTCTTGAGAGAAGACATCTTAATTGTGCACAATTTTATTTTTGTATTTTACAAAAAAATTATTAATGTAATTCAAATATATGACCTTTTAGTTAACTTTACTAATATTAAATTATTGTATTTAGATTTTATGAGACTTAATACCAATATTAAGTAAACTTTTCAATGAATTTACTTACCACGGGATATTTTGGAAGGACTTTAAGTGAATGCTAAGAAAAATTGAATTAAATTTAAATAAGATAATATATAATCAAAAATATCATATATCAATTTTTAAATTTTTATTATAGTGAATTATAAATTCTATTTTTATTTATAACTTATTTCTTCTTGACATAGAATAATTAAATATAAATTTCTTAAATTTATAAACAAAAAGCAAATACAAGTTTGATTTTAGACTGTAGCCGTTTAATTTTATGCAGTCCCCCAAAAGCCAAGACATTGAAATTCATTCAATATTGACGAAAGTTCTGGGCTAGGGCCGCAGGCATGCCTTTCTGTCCTTTCAATTTTTTAAAGTCCCTTTTATTTCCATTATCCTATTTTCCTTTCTATCTTCTTCATTTTAAAGCCGTTTCCGTGTCCTTAATAGTTAATAGTAATATAATTTCGTAATATAAAAAGTTGACGTCCAACTTTTTGAAGTCTCGGACAGGTACTTTTACGGTCTACTTATGCTTCTGTTGAATCCTTATTCCTTACTGTTTGGCCTTAACTTAACTTTTTTTATTTTTTTACTCGCCAGAAGGTTTTAATTATATGAAGGTATCTTAAAATCATCTATTTTTATATTAATTCTCACTTAAACTGGATAGAACTTTTGCAGTAGATAAAACTCTGACATCAAATTTTAAACGGCTGCATATATAAGGACGGTTCGAACTCACGATCTCACTTAAACTAGAAGAATCCCTTACCAACTCACCTGAATTTGAGTTTACCAACTTCAACTTTTAACTTAATTTCTCACGTGACTTGCAGAAAGAAACATGCAAAGATTTCATACATCTAACAGAATAAAGTTAGAGAACATGTTACTTTCTCTAAATCTACCAAGGAATGCTTTTTCCTAGTACGGTTTGGCTTGACCGCTGTCCTCCAAACCCTGATTTTAACAGATGGTTAATTTTTGTGTAAGCCTAGAGGGAGTTTTTGTGACTTAAGTCTACAACCTTTTAATTATAAGAAGTAATCTTATTAACATTATATTACAATATGCAAATTTTATATTTTAACGATACTTAATACTAATATTAAGTAAACTCTTCAATGAACTTACTTATTTTGCAATACTTATACAAGATTTTAAGTGAATGTTAAAAGGGATTGAATTAAATTTAAATAAGATTATATATTATCAAAAATATTATACATTTTTAGTGTAACGAATTATAAATAATATTTTTATTTATAACTTATTTCTTCTCGACATAGAATAATTGCATATAAGTTTCTTAAATTTATAAACAAAAAGGGCAAATAAAAGTTTAATTTTAGACACTAACCGTTTAATTTTATACAGTTCCTAACCTATAGCTAACAATTTATTTATTAGAAAAAAAAAACAAAAACCAAGATAATGAATATTGACGAAAGTCGTGGGCTAGGGCCGCAGAGCATGCTTTTCTGTCTTTTCAATTTAAAGTCCTTTTATTTCCATTATCCTATTTTCAATTTAACCAGTTCACGTGTCCTTATATAGTAATATAATTTTGTAATATAAAAGGATGACCAACTTTGAGAGTCGGAGTCTCCGGCGGCTACTTTGACGGTTGAATTATTATTACATGCTTACGTTAAGTCCTCGTCGTTTCGACTTACCAAACTCAATTTTTTATTTTTCTTTAAATTATTTATTTGTTAAAGTGATTTAACTAAAATATCTAATCGACAAATTATTATATATGTTTTAATTATATATATATATATATAGTAAATTAAGAATTGTTTTATTATTAATTTTTATTAAAATAAACTTATTATTAGTAAGAATGACATAAACATGCATAAAATTTTGATACCAATTCTCGATAAAAGATCATCTGTCCAATATTATTCTGTCTTATTCTGTTTCATAGAATCTCAATCATTTATTTTGTGAGACCCACGCGGTATTTATGCAGAACCTACATAAATAAATGACTAAGATTTATTGGACAAAATAAAACACCATAATATTAGACAGAAGATATGGACTCTCAATACCCTGTCACTGTTACTAGATATGAATGGTTGAAGTGCCCACATCCAATTGTCTTTGTTTTTTAGTTTACAGCCAGTTCAAAACTCGATGCGAGTTAAGCACGTTTAAAAAATTTAAAACATTATTTAAATTTACACTTAATTTGAAATTTAAAATAAAATTTTTTAAGTCAAGTCATATATAAATCTTTTTCATGGTAAATTTTAAAATAAGATAATTCGATAAAAACAAATTGCATACTTCATTCACTTACTCTTCATCTCAGTGCATTGTAATTGAATAAACATTTGCCCTCTTAATTTGCACTACAATATTTGACATAAGTAAAAGTGATCCGAAGATCAATGGTTTGAGTAACAACTCTATTTTTATTGATCGACTGACCACTTTATTTAACTAATTTTCTCTAGCAAAAAATATTGTCTCGACCAAATTAAAATTAGCAAATTACACAAGCATTTGGATTTTCCTCGATAACTCTACAATAGTAATTAAGGTAATAGTAAGAATAAGCAAGTTGAGAACTATAATAGTTCTTGTAGGCCTTAAGAAGCTCGTACTCATAATAATCCTTCTCTTCAGGTGTTTTGGCTTTATCGTCTTTCGTCTTTTCATCGTCTTTTGCTGGTCCAACGGAGAGAATCTCTAAGCAACAAAACTTTCTGAACTTTTTTGCTACGTACACGGGATCTATGTCTCCAATCACCGTCAACTTGCTGGCGTTCATGTCCACAGAGATCGACTCAACCCCTTCACAAGCCACTCAAACTTGTCAGATTCCGATACCTTGAAATAGAATAGGAGTTCAATGTGAAGTACAAAATCGTACTTTTTAACCTTTTACTTGTGAGGAAAATGAGTTTAAGATTGGATATACCTGAAGCTGAAAGGCTAGAGACTGCTTTCATCACCTTTGTCTTATCACTTTCATCGTGGAGTTGCAACTTCAATACTATTTTCTGCCCATAGAACAAGATCAAGGAGGGTTATAATTAAGTCCAAGAGAAAAATACAGTAAATGAAGAAAAAAAGAAAATGAAAAAACGGTTGTTTGACTCTAACCTTCATTTCCATGAACTCCAAGAGGTTTAAGCTATGGTTATGGATCCTTATGGAAGTAAAGGCTAGAGCTTAAGATGAGTAGAGGACGATGGTTGGAACTTGGAACTGAACTTGACTTCAAGGTTCCTCGTGACAGCTTTTATATTAAGGAGCTAAGAGCAAGTCAAGCAGAAGTCAAGCGTAAATGATAAACAATGAACGATCGACGAAAGGACACGTAAGGAATTGTGTTCTTCACGCGCAAATGACCTGGACTTCAATAATTCTGCTTTGTGGAAGAGCTCTCGTTTTCGTAGTATAAATCTATAATTGACAAGAGATCAAAGTACAGACACCTGATTTGACTCATATACTAGACAAAAATATCATAAGTTTATTCAGATTAAAATTTTAAAGAGTTAGATTATATATAAAAATTATTCTTATTCTTTATTTTTATTATATACAAAAACTTAATAATAATTAAGATACTTTTCAAATTTAAGAATAAATATTTAATAAGTGTCAAATTTATATAAAGAAATGTAATTTAATAGAAAGTATAATTATATAGATAAATATTGTATTTTAGTACAAAATTTTAAAATATTAAATTACATTGTATAATTTTTATTCTCATACTAGAAATTTAACGATCCTTAATACTAAAATTAAATAAATTCTTCGATGAATCTACTTAAAGGTTTAAAGAGTATTTTAAGAAGAATTATTCTAAATTTTTAAAATTTGTTGAATCTTTATTGTATTTTGTATTTTTTAATTCAATTTACACAACATTTTCGTGAACTCTAAATCATTTTATTTTATACGTTTCCCATAGCTAGTAATTTAGATATTAAAAAAAAATTGAAGAAAGTTCTTATGGACCAGGCAGGCATGCTTTTTCCTTCCATTGTGCTTTTGCCCTTTCTGACTTTTCAATTTAAAGTCTCACTGATCCTATTTTCCTCCTGTCTTTTCAATTTAAAGCCATTCACGTCACGTGGAGAAATGTTAATGGCCGGAACCTGATTGGATAGGTTAGCATATACTCATTCCGATTCATAATAAGAGTCGTTTTAGAAAAATATACGCTTATTAAGAAAGCTAATAAAATTATAGATATACTCTTATTAATACTTCTATAAAATTACCTCGGTAATCAGCATCTTAAATAAAATTGTGAGAGAAATTGTCTTGAGATTGTGATCTGTATAATTAAGATGAGAGAGAAATGAAAGGTTAATTTTAGAAAAAAAAATGTTATAAACATGCATACAAAGTCAAGAATGACACTTATTTTGAATAATTAAAATGTATCTAAAACGTTTCTTATTATGAATCGGATGGACTACTAAACTCAACCCAATTTATCTTATAATTTTTTTGTAAAATAGGTCAAAAATAAGATTAGCTTTGGAGTAATGATCGAATGGTGGGTTAGACTGGAATGACCCAACCTCAACGCTCAACCCATTGCCTAATCGAACTGCCACTTTTAATCTGTGACCTAATCAAACCAAGCTGGCCGGAAGGAAGGATCGGGTTAAAAGTGGCATCTCTGTTCGCGTGTCTTATTTTGTATTATAAAATGTTTACCTCCAATATTTGGACTTGGACTTGGAGTCTTAAACAGCAAACTTTTACAGTCGAATTATGCTGACGTTAAATCCTTGTTGTTACCAATTTCGACTTTAGCTCAAATCTTTATTTTTCTTTGAATTATTTATTTATTAAAATGATTTAGGAAAATAGAGATCCAACTTAATGAAAATGTTCTAATTTCAGTATTATAGCTAATATAATAACAATACCATATCGATAAATGACCTAATAACTTGTTGATCTAACTAGATCTATTCTTAAAGGTTAAAAATGTATTTGGAATCGTAATGTTTACAAAATAAAACTAATTTTTTTAATAATTCAAAATTTCAACACTTTTAAAACGTTTAAAATGGTGTGGATGAAAATTTTAAAAGAGTTAACTCACCGTTAGTTAAAAGCCACATCAATACTAATTTGATATTATTTTTATTTTTAAAATAATAAGCGAGTTCCACTATCCCTTTTTAGTTAGTTTTAAAAGTTAATTATATAGTATTAGAGCCTGTTTTTTATTTAAATCCATCTCTAGTTTTTAAAGCGATTTGTGAGGGAAAAAATAGAGTGTTCTTATACTTGTGAAAGAGTGGTTCATTTAAAAGTGAGAGATGTCAAATAATTTTTTTTTAATACAAGGGAAAGTAAACAACCAAAAAACTAGAACCTAACTAATGCAGAACTCTGCGGTACAGAACCCCGTGAATATCACGATACAAAGGGGTCATGACAATCATTAACGCCTCCTAAAGGGGATGGACTCTGGGGCTAATGTCAAATAGTTATAATATTTGGTGACAAATCCCAAATTAGATAGTAAACTTGATTATAATTATTGGGATTTTTTAATGTCTCTCAAGGCTTATAATATTTGAAGTCTTATTGATCGCGACTTACAAAAAAGAGCTGATGTAAATACTTAAAGGAAACACTAGTTAGCGTTTATCTTAAATTTACCAAAGAGTGAATTATTTAGTTTTTCGGCAAAATTGCCCATGCTAAAATTGCCAAAGAAGTGTGAAGTATCTTGAAGTTGGGTTATAAAGGTAGAGATAGGGCTCAAAAATCTAATTTGCAATCCTTACGTAAAGAATATGGGAGGTATGAAATGTCTAATTCAAAAAATATTGAACAATATTCTTCTCGTGTTACTGGTCTTGTTAACAAGAAGACGCTGTATGGAGAGGATATTTCAGATGATAAGGTGGTGGAAAAGATTTTGCGCACCATGTCTATTAAATTTGACCATGTTGTGACTACAATACTAGAGTCACATGATACGAAGACTATGACTATAGTAGAATTGCAAGAAAGTATTGAAATTCATGTTAACAAAATATTAAAAATATAAAAAAGACAACAAAAGAAGTCTTAAAAAGCTAGGTGAATTTAAGTAATGTTGCAAAACGTAATCAAAATGCATATGGTAGAGGTCATGGTTTTAATAATGGAGGAAGATGAGATTTAAGAGGTAGAGGTAGAGGAAGTTTTAGAGGAAGAGGCCATAACAATAATTTTAAGCAATGGAGAGAAAACAATTCCAAAACATTCAATCAAGAAAAAGGAGGAAATAATTTTTAGCCTACCAATCAAGGAAGAGGACTAGGTAACCAATATCAAGAGAGATGTGATTTTAATTGCTTTAATTGTGGAAGGTATGGACACAAAATTACTAATTGTAAATCCAAATGTCAGAATAACTATCAAGCTAATGTTGCAGAAAGTCAGTAACAACATTATAGTGAGCATTCTAATAATTAAAAAGTTATTTCTAACAACAAACTCTTTTATGGAGTGGGAAAAAGGAGTTATTTTCCTCTTTAGATGAAAATGTTCAGTCAACAGTCAAATTTGAGAATAATTCAAATATTCTTATTTTGGAAAAAGGTCGAGTATCCATTAGGCTGAAGAATGGTTCTAAAACTTTTATCTTTGATGATTTCTATGTTCCTGGTCTTCATCATAATTTATTGAGCATGGGTTAATTACCGAGAAAAAGGTTATAAAATGCAGATTCATCACATGATTTTTATACCTTGATAAACAGGAGTGGAAGATTTATTTCAAAGGTAAAGATATCTTCTAACCGTCTATTTTCGCTAAAAATTCATCAAGAATCAAGAAAAGAACTTGTGTATGGCTTATCTATTTTGAAAATTCCTAACCACGTATGTGGGACATGTGAGATGGGAAAAAAGCATAAGGATGTATTTCCAATTGAAAAGTCCCATAAAACAAAGAAGCTATTGGAAATTATTCATTCAGATCTGTGTACTTTGAAATTTCCATCAAATAGAGGTAGTAGATATTTTATTACTTTTATTGATAATTTTAATATAAAGGCCTAGGTTTATTTTCTAAAAAGGAAATAAAATTTGCATCTGTGACAGTTTTTCTCTTAAAAATACATTTGCACCCAATAGATACTATACCTTCAGGTGCATCCACAGAAGTCCATACTTGATTATTATACATGGATTCCATTTCGGACTTCATGACTTCTTGCCATTTTAAAGAATCAATGTCTGAAATTGTTTCCTTAACCTAGTCATTCATAAGTAAAGCATCATCACTTCCTTTTTCAACATGTAGATCTAATCTAATAGGAGGATGACCTACCCTTCCAAACCGTCGCGGACTATATGTTTCTTGAACCATTGATTGGAGATTTAATATATCAACTTATGGTTCTTGTTCCATTTGGATGTGTGTTTGTGGTTCTAAAACTTCTTTAAGTTCCACTTCACTCACACTACTTTCTTTGAGAATAAATTCTCTTTCTAAGAATATAGCATGTCTTGAAACA
>JANZLF010000007.1:31160203-31170531 GCA_026546835.1 Erythroxylum foetidum | reverse complement strand
TAGAGAAATCAAATTACCAGGTAGATGGAGATCCACTAGAGTATCAAAAATGAAATCCCACCGTAGACGATCATAAGTTTTATCAAGGTCGACCTTAATAGCCATCCAACCCACTTTACCTCTCCTTTGACGCATAGAATGTATCACCTCTTGGGCAATAATGATATTGCTGGTTATAAGACGGCCTGACACAAAGCTATTTTGAGTGGGAGCCACCAGCTGAGGAAGTAGCGGTTTGAGTCTAGTGGCGATGATCTTGGTAATAAATTTATAAGACACATTGCAAAGTCCAATTGGTCGGAATTGAGACATGGTTTCAGGTTTTTCCACTTTAGGAATCAAAGAGAGAAGAGTACAATTAATCTCAGCAGGCCAGAATTCAAGGCTAAAAATCTGCCTAATAAACTCACATAACGACTTGCTAACAATCTCCCACTGACTTTGATAAAGCATGCGCGAATGCAGCACACATTTATAATAACATGGATTGTTTTCTCTATCGTTGAGACGGGGATGACAAGTCAGGTTAAGAATTGTTTTATTATAAAATTTCTATTAAAATGAATTTATCATTTACTTTAAAATAATAAAAAGAGTCAAATTTAATCAAAATTAAATTAAAAATTATTTTATTATAAAATATTTTTCAAAATATACTCATTATTAATAAGAATAAATTTTTTTAAAAAGAATTATTTATTATAAAATATTTTTCAAAATAAACTCATTATTAATAAGAATAAAAAATTTTAAATTCATACGTCAAATTAAGAATTGTCTTATTGTAAACATTTTCAGTCATTAGGATATAAATATCAACCAAGTCAATTGATTCGAAAAACGATCTTTAATTTACACTCAATTTGAAATTTAAAATAATAATTTTTATGTTGAATCATATCCAATTCATTGTTATATTAAATTTTATTTGTTAATTTCGAACTTACTTAAATTATTTTATAAATCTTACTCGAGGTGAGCCACAGGAATGACAAAATTGAACTTTAATCTACTAATTTGCATTACAATATTTCGCAAAAGTAAAAGTAATCCTAAGATCTATGGTTGGGGTAACAACTCTATTTAAAACACTATCTTTTTTTTATTTATTAATAATTAACTAACCACTTCACTACAAGAAAAATGTCGTTTATCAATAAATATTACCAACAGAAAATCTAAACATTCTGTTAGGAAGACAAATTAGCGATGAAATTTACCAATGAACCAAGGCAACGTAAAAATGACTATAGATAATAATTTTCGACGAATAATAGAATATCCATCCAAAGTTTAATTTCATGTTATAACAGTGAAAACAGTGATTCAAAGAACACGACATTTGTACACAAAATTGAAATTTACTATCTTAATTTGCATACAATATTTCACATCGGTAAAAATAATCCCAAGATCTATAGTTTAGGTAACAACTCTATTTAAAACGCTATCTTTTTTATTAATAATTAACTGACCACTTTATTTGCTTATTTTTCTATAGTAAAATTTCTTTTCTTGACCAAAAATTAGCAAATTATACAAGCATTTGGATTTTCCTCGATAACTCTATAATAATAATTAGGGTAATAATACGAATAAGCAAGGTGAGAGTCCTTGTCCTTCTCCTTCTCCTTCTCTTCTTTCTTCGTTTCATCATCTTTTGCTGGTGCTACGGAGAGAATCTCTAAGCGACAAAACTTTCTGAACTTTTTTACTACGTACACAGGATCTATGTCTCCAACCACCGTCAACTTACCGGCCTTCATTTCTACAGAGATTGACTTAATCCCTTCACAAGCCACTCAAACTTGTCAGATTCCGATACTTTGAACTAGAATAACAGTTCTATTTGCAGTACAAAATCGTACTTTTTAACCAAACTTGTGAGAAAAATGAGTTTAAGATTGGATACCTGAAGCCGAAAGTCTAGAGACTGCCTTCATCACCTTGTTCTTATCACCTTCATCGTGGAGTTCCAACTTGAGTACTATTTTCTGCCCACAGAACAAGATCAAGGAGTGGTATAAGTCCATGAGAAATACACTAAGTGAAGAAAAATTGAAAATGATAAAATCGTGTGTACGACTCTAACCTTCATTTCCCTGAACTCCAAAGAGGTTTAAGCAATGGTTATGGAGGTAAACGGTAGAACTTAAGATGAGGAGAGGAAGATGGTTGGAACTTGGAACTGAACTTGGCTTCAAGGCTCCTCGTGGTAGCTTGCTAAATGCTAGCCTTTATATTGACGAGCCAAGAGCAAGTCTAAGCATAAGTCAATCGTAATTCGTAAATGATAATTAAGAGCTCTCCTTTTCGTTGTATAAGTCTATAATTGACAGGACAGATCAAAGGAAAGACGCCAAACTTGACTTATATACTATACAAAAATATTATATATTTATTCAAAATAAAAATTTTTAAGTGTTAGATTATATATAAAAGTTATTCTTATTTTTTATTTTTATTTAAAACATTAACAATAATTAATTACTTCTCACAGTTAAGAATAAATATTTAATAAGTGTCAAGTTTATATAAATTATTGTAATTTAAGAGAAAGTATATTTTATATCAATAAATATTATTACTTCATACAAAATTTTACAACATTAGATTGTATTGTGTAATTTTCACTCTCGTTGTAGAAATTTAACCGATATTAAGTAAACTTTTCAACGAACTCACTTATGAAGGAACAATTTACGAAGGATTTTAAGAAGACCATAAGAAAAATATTGAATTATAACTAAATAATGTCATATATAATTAGAAATATTATATATCAACTTTAAAAATTTTAGACTGATGAATTATGAATTATAAATTTCTAAAATTTATAAACAAGAAAGGCAAATGCAAGTTGGACATAAGCTTAACTAATATTAGATTAATTAATGTTTAATTACATATTGTAACTGAAAGAATAAAAAATATTATCAAGAGGGATTTAACATTTTGAAATTATCAATATTTTTAAAACATTCAAAAATATAATTTATCAGTCACAAGCGTTGAAAAGCTTTTTTTTTTGTTGAGCTTTTAGGGTTTTTTAGTGTTAAAATATAAAAAGTGAGAGCTTGTCAACGTTGAAAAAAAGAGAAAAAAAACAAACATATAAATTTCGTGGACTATTTCATTTATCACCAATTAATTTTAAAGTAAAATTTTACTTAAATTTATATATGATCTAACTTTATTTGTGTTGTGCAACCATAAGTCGTTGTAAATTCTAACAGTGAGTCGTGTCGTGAGCAAGCACTCTTGCATGAGATCGTTGTTGAAATATAAAGTGAAAGTTTGTTACACACTGGAGAAAAAAAGGAAAGAAGGCTAACATATAAATCTAGTGAGCTACTCCACCTATCATCAATTGGTTTTAAGATGGAATCTCACTTAGACTTGTATGTAGTCTAAGTTTTTTTCTCATGTGGGCTCGTAGGTCCATTGTAAATTCTAACATGATATCAGAATAGGTTGCTCATATTTTAGTCGTTAACCCCTCGAAATGATAAATTATGTCACGTGTTAGACCCACATGTAAAAGGGGTGTGTTAAAATATAAAGTAGGAGTTTGTCCCACATTGAAGAAAGAGAGGAAATAAAGCTAGCATATAAGTCTAGTGGACTACTCCACCTATCACCAATTGATTTTTTGATGAAACTTCACTTAAACTTATATATGATATAATTTTCCTCCTCGTGTAAGCTCGTAGTCCCGTTGTAAATTCTAACAATCATCTCTATGTCATCCTTCTCCAGCCACAAATTTGCTCTATCCCATGTATTTATTGCAAAGATAGGCTTGACGACGAACCTTCTCCCCAAGAGCCGGTGACGGTTGGACCGCTGTCTTATTCATTAAGCAGGTGCGGAGAAGTTGGGAGTTAAGTACGGTAAAGCCGTAAAGACGTTAACCACCTCCGTGGAGAAAACTGGGACAGCCCTTGCATATGCTACTTTGGCCACCGTTTTCAGCATGCCCTAACTGAGCACACATTTAATAAGATGGATTGTTTGGTTATAGGATTTTATAATATATGTATAAAAAATTAAATTGATTTTACCGTCAAGATTTAAAAATTTTGTTATTTAAAAAAAAGAGCATTTTTTAAATTTTAACTAATCTAATTAAAATAAAAGATAAAAATTAAATTTATATTTAACTTAAAATTTGAAATAGTAAAATTTGAAACCGAACCATGTCAAATTTATATTAAATTTTACGTATTAATTTTGAGTTAAAATTGAATTATTATATCAATCTTGCTTTGGGTCGGAACTAAGAATGACAAATACGATATCATTGGGAATGATCCTTATATGATGGTCTACTACATGTACTTATATATGTATTATACATGAGTTTAATGAAATTAATGTCTCTATTATATAAGAGTAAGAGGTGTTAGTGAATATATAAAATTAATTAAGTTAATCTTATACAACAACTTAAGTTATTATGAGTCACTTAATATGATATCATAGTTTTTGTAATCAAGTAGTCGTGAGTTTAAATTCTATTATTTACCTATTATTCAGCACAAGATAGAATGAGTCTGTGCAAATTTTAAACTCAAAGATTTTTTACTTGAGAGAAAGTGTTAGTAAATATATAAAATCAATTAAGTTGACCTCATATAACAGCTTAAACTATCGTAATAAAACGATCACTCAACAATGAAAAGATTATGTGTTAACTTTTCCAAAGTTCGCATTTTAAGGGAAATTTCACGTGGTGTTAGATAATGCTGAAAGTTAGGCCTCTGAAAGAGTTTAAACTCTGCAAGGAACAGAAAATATCTGAAGAAGAGGGAACACTGCATGGGTGCAATTTCAGTAGGTCCCACATGAAATATCTTCTTCTCTTCTATGGGCTTCAAATCCATCATGTGGCATTATCGTTGCCCACCCAACACCACCTTTGAGCAACCATCAGTCCATGAATATTCGCCACGTGTCAACTCTGATATGCAGGACTAACCCCATGTGGTAATTTATATCGAATCCAGATCTACCGTCTAATATTATGGTATTTTATTATGTTTAATAAATCTTATTCGTTTATTTATGTAGGTCTTATATAAGTCATGCGTGAACTCCATGCAAGTCCCACAAAATAAATAATTAAAATTTCATAAGACAGAATAAGACAGAGTAATATTAAACAGAAGATTTTGATTCATTTATATGACCTATGTTAAATTCACCTAATCAAATTCTACCACAGGAGGCCATATTCTGGTGAAGCGGACATTTACTAAAGGGATTAATATCATTAAGTTAAGTAAAAGCACTTAATCAGATGTTAATTATAATTAAGACAACGAACGAAGTCGTTTAAACCCTTTTTTTCAGGGGGTATAGGGCAATAATAGATTAATAGTCACTCCCATCAAATATTGTATGGATGCTTAAGAAAGACGCTTACGATTTTAAAAGAATATGGTCGGGATAACGTGGCAAATTCTTATACGTCGTTCGTCTGAGGTGAATCAAATCCTATGAAGTATCAGATTCCATCTCTCTTGTCTCTTTAAAAGCCACATTTCATTTCTCCGTTGTAACTCAAAGCTAAAACCCTCGCATCTTAACTCAGTTTTATTACACATGGTGTCGAAGAACCCGAACCCGACTGAGGGATTCTACCTGGATCCGAATGGAATGGCGTTACCGGGACTCGAACCTTTCCCGGCGTCGCCGGCGACAGCGTGTTCCGCGTCGGAGGATCTGTCTAAGAAGGTCCGAAAAGCTTACACCATCACCAAGTCCAGAGAGAGCTGGACAGAACCCGAACACGACAAGTTTCTGGAAGCTCTCCAGCTGTAAATTCCCTCTTCAGTTTCTTTTGATGAATTTGCTTGCAGCTTCCGCTTCAATTAGGGTTTTCCTTTTTTTTCATTCTCAGCCTTTTTTATTTGCAAATTTAGTGAAAGGTTGAACTTTTAGCTGAGAGTGCTTGGTGTTTGACTATTCTGATGTAGCTTCAAATATAACCAAATTCTCAAAATGGTGGTAGTGAAAGGTTCAGAATTGGATGTAGTGGGAGAGAAATTATTCAACTGTGAGTGTAGTTTTTGTATTTGGTTTCTAAATGCTTCTCAATGCAATGAAAGTGCTGTCGTGAAAATTTATAATTTTTCCATATTAACCTCCAATTCCAAATCGTGTGGTATTATGTTCTGTGCGTGGTACTAACTCAAGTAAAACAGAACAGATGAGTTATGGAGCTTTCATGGCAGTTTAAGTTCATTTTTTGCCTTCTTTTTTATTTTATTATGTCCTGATCTGAAGTTTACTCTTTTGATGGCTCAGCTTTGACCGTGACTGGAAAAAGATTGAGGCGTTTGTTGGGTCTAAGACAGTTATTCAGGTACTTTGCAATACAATCTTTTGATTGCTCTGAGAAAATTGAGATCTGCATTTTGGCAATCTTTAACACTTTTTTGTGATATTTTTACCCCTTGGAGTTCTCTTAATTTGAATTTCAGTTTCCATTGTTAACTAAACTCCAACCTCTCAATTTGCTATCATATGCGAAGGTCTCTGAGTAGTCATTTTGGGGGGCTGCAGCCTTCTCATGACTATGTTTTAGTTGATATATTATTTCTTTTTTCACGTTCTAAGTCCTTTTTGAGAATAAATATGGCTAGAAGTATTTAAGAATTGGAAAAAAATTACAGATACGCAGCCATGCACAGAAATATTTTCTAAAGGTTCAGAAGAATGGAACTGGTGAACATCTACCTCCTCCTCGGCCCAAAAGAAAAGCTGCACATCCTTATCCGCAGAAAGCTCCAAAAAATGGTGAGGCTATCTGTTAAATGTGATTTATGTGTCCAGTTTGTAAGCAAAACTAGCTTGTCTCACATATATCACACTTTGCAGCCTCAACACTCTCACAACCTTCAGGATCCTTTCAATCACCAGCTACCATTCTTGAACCTGGATATGTTCGAATGTGTGAGTCCTCCTCAATGCTGATGAAACGTAGTGTTCCTGGGGCTTCATCTTCCTGGACAAACAATGTGTCAAGAGTCAGTAAACTACCTCAAGCTAAAGGTTTGTACGACGAAAAATGCACATCATTGGTTGTTTTGCTTTTTTGGTGAAATTATTTATTACGTATATTTGTCTTAAATGTCTCGTGTCATTGGCAGGCTCAACTGCGGCAAATAACTGTTGCAGTAATATTGAGAGGACTTCAAGAATACTAACAATTGGCGAAACAGCTGAGCAAGGAAATGAAGGTCACCCATTGAGAGGTGAGGGCTTCACACTATGTAGGGATTCATATGTAAGACAATAAATACATTATTTTTTTGTATCTTTATCATTCTATTGTTCTTTCCTAATATTGGATTAGTGTTTTGAGATGAAGATGAGCAAGGCTATCTATGCTTTGCAAGACTGTCTAATTTCTTATATTCTGTAGTTAGGACTGATATTCTCCCATATTTGCAGTTCTACCCGATTTTGCCCAAGTTTACAAATTCATTGGCAGTGTCTTTGACCCAAATGTGACTGGTCAGTTGCAAAAACTTAAGAAGATGGACCCCATAGATGTTGAGACGGTAAGATATTATGTCAAATTGGCATCTCTTATCAATGAATACATTATTGGTTTGCTCTTAGTATCATACTGGTGCTTATTGGAATGCATAATAAGGTGTGTATCATTTTCCTGAATTTCTCATTTTTCTTCTTCATTCTGAACCAGGTGCTATTGCTGATGAGAAATCTCTCTATCAATCTGACAAGCCCCGATTTTGAGGATCATGTGAGTGATGCTCTGGAAAGAACTTAACTAGTGTTCTTTATTGTCTTTTTCCTTGTGCATGACCTAAGATTCTTTTGTATTGATGTGTTATTCATCTACATTTTTGCCTTTTAATGTCAATACCTTGCTTCTTACACTCATCTTTAATTCATATGGGATGTATACACTATAACCATATACTATAAATGTATGATTGTTGGATCATATTCTAGTAACAAAATACTGGCAGAGTTGGCACTGATGTCTATGTGTCAAGAGGCCTCATCCATGCTTGTGATCTCCTAATGGCATAGGTGCGGCCAATTTCACTACCTGAATGGAGGACTAATAGAAATTGACAATTGCCCTTGATCTTTTAATATCAATTCTGTCATTTACAAGAGAACGCTCGTTTTTTCATTGACATCATTCCATATAACTGCTACATTGTTCATTTCAGTAACCAGCGTTCTGATGCTGAATTTCATTGGTACAGAGAAGGTTACTGTCTTCTTATGATATTGAGGCAGAATCAGTTGGAGCAAACAAAACCCTTAATGATCAATTAGCAAAAGTTGCCTAACGTTGGTGGCTAAAGGTGCCAATTGCAATTTGGATTTACTTCAATCCACAGCCAATGTGAACTTGTATCGGATAGTAGTTTGCCAGGCCACAAGCTGAACGTTCTGGCCCTCCATCTAAGGCTTGATGCTTCTGTTCATTCAGTTGTATAGTTTGCAAGCATTTTTCATTCAATGCTAAATAGGTGAAGGCCTCATGTGAGTGTACAGAGTAGCAAGCCGATTATGTATAGCGCTCAATCATTTTTCTCTTGAAAGTTTTGGCTCTTTATGGTGGACTTTGTCTAACCCTATAGTGCGATCTTGTGTGCTATGGTGATGAATCCTGTATGAATTGATCCTAGTTTTGATATTGTACAGTTCCAACATGTCTTATGTTACTGTTTCTAAACTTGGAGAAAACAGTATTTGGGCAGAATATTGTAATTTGTGTATTTGTACAGATCAGTTCAGAAACGGTCATTCTTCTGTTTCTGTACATTGAACAGGAGCTGAAAAATTCTGTGAATGTGTATGCTTTTGCAATTAC
The DNA here is from genome assembly GCA_026546835.1 of Erythroxylum foetidum. NCBI lineage: Eukaryota > Viridiplantae > Streptophyta > Magnoliopsida > Malpighiales > Erythroxylaceae > Erythroxylum > Erythroxylum foetidum. The sequence continues at coordinate 31,161,665 of JANZLF010000007.1, read as the reverse complement.
CCCAAATTTCAATCAATATGCACTTGATCAATTTTGTTTGAATTGAATGAGAAGAAAGTATTTTCAGCTTTCCTTCCAAGATGGGTTAATCTGCTTCTCTTTTCAATAGTCATAGCTTCTAGCGGGTGATCTTGAAGCAAGACAAACAATGAAACGGTAGAATCAGAGTCCAAGTAAAGTCTATCTGTAAACTGAAAACATCATGCAATGCTTGTCCACGGAGTCGATGAATACTAAATTTCGCAGGTCTGCATTTTCTGCAGATTTTTTGAGAATAGTTCGTAGGAAAACTTTGCATTAGGTCAAGCAACTGAAAATAACTGTTGGCTGAGCATGATTGTTCTGGTACAGCTAGGGCGTTCAGAATCCAGCAGCTTCACTCCCAGAAAACCAGAGTCTTAGACCGCAAAAGATGATATCATCCCACCTTTGTCTGAAAATGATGGAAAGGTGAGCATGTGTACAGAATTGGAGAAATCCTGGAGTTGTTGAGATCAGAAACTGGAAACTCATCCCAGAAAAGTTTTTTTGGTCAAAGTTGGGATTGGAATTCTAATTCTAATAATACTAATCCTAATCCATATACTAACACTAATATTAATATTAATACTAATACTAATGCTAATACGAATACTAATACTAATACTAATAAATAGTAAACAATCAAAATGTGATGGATTTTTTTCCCTAAAGATATGTGAGTAATCATATCTTTAAAATTTATAATCTTTTCATTTAGTATACAGTTTTAAAATTTTAAATATAAATACAGTAGAATTAATGATTATTATCTTTTGATTTGTTTTAATTAACAAAAACGACTTCTCTATATGTAAGGATAAGACTGTGTATTAAGGATAAGACTGTGTATTATTGGATCTTTCTAGATTTCACATTTCAAGGCGGCTCTTAATAAATATTGTTGTTATTGATGTTGCTGTGGACTTGTTTCAATTAAATTATGAGTATATAATTTGTTTTTGGTCTTTGACCAGGATATTCACCGGCAGATCCAGTGACTAATCCCCTCGCTGGTTGGTAGGCACCTCAGAGGGTAGGACAACTGGCCTAAGGATTTAAGGCTGCTCCATACCTAAAGTCAAAGATCGAACCCCTGATCTTTGGTTAAAGGTAGATGAGTCCTTACCACTCAACCACACCCCTTGAATAGTATATAATTATTTGAAAATTATGTGTTAAAGGAAATTATTTAATGAATCAATAATTTAAAATTAATGACTAAGTTTAATTTAAATTAATAAGTTTAATTTAATACATAACTTTTAAAACTAATGCAATATAAAATTCTTTTAACACAAAAAAAGATTAATCACAAATTTCTGTGGTGGGCCTAAAAGTAGAAATCCTAAAGTTTAATGGGTTTAAAGTAGAAGACCCAGATCCTTTCATCGGGTCCAGAAATTGGATGATCCGAATATAAATAATCGGTTCTCTAGGGTTT
>JANZLF010000007.1:31113608-31128736 GCA_026546835.1 Erythroxylum foetidum | reverse complement strand
CATTTGTTAGCAGCAAACTCCTTAGCCAGAGCATGTCCTATACCTCCTTGACTACACCCAGTTACCAGAACAACCTGCTCCTGTTGTTGTTGTTCTTGGCCATAGGACTCCATTGGTGAATTGTTGGGTTGGCCGTGGATTTGGTTGTTTCTGGGTATTGAGAGTAGATTCTTGTGGTTAAAGAGGTTTGATCTGAATGGGAAAATTCACAGGGGACTTATAGCAGAAGTGGAAACAAATGATGGGTCTTCGTTGAAATTAAGAATTGATGCTTACAACTCATGGATCGAGTTGAGCTTTATTATCCGTGCGGCGACGTCGATACCGCGTGTTAGATTGTGATCTTTATTTAATGTTCTGTTATCAAAGGATCATCCGGTAAAAGACAAAAAAGAAAAAACAGGGAGAGTTTGACGTTGACATAACATGAGTAAGTCGAATGGGCTATTTTCATGCCTGAGTTTAAAAGATAACCAAGTTAGATATATTAATGGGTAATGTTCCTCGCCTTCCTTAATTTTTTATAGGTCTCAAGTCTATTTTTATTTATTTTTAGGCTCTTATATAAAATAAAAATAAATAAAATATAGTTCTTTTTTATTGCTCCGTTAAGAATAAGTCCTATTTTATTTCACTTTATTTTTATAAAATAAAAATAAATTCTATTTTATCATTTATAAATATAGGCCCTCAGTAAGTGCCTACCCTGTCCCTCCCGAATGTTGACATTGGTTATGATCCAAGCCCAATTTGAAATATTCTCTAATCAAACTAAGCTTCGACAATATTTTCAAAATTGCTTCTATTTATGTAATTATATTTTTAATGATAATCTTAAAGATATTAGGAACAATAATGTAATAAGTTATTATAATATCATCACATAAAAGTAATTATAAGATGTTATTACACTGACATCATAATATTACATTAGAAAAATACATCTACCCCTCAGTATTTTACCTCTTAGTACATTATGTCCCCTTTATTTTAAAAATAAATTCATTGCCTCCTTTAACCATCGGTTAAAGGAGTTTAAAATTTAAAAAGAATTTTTTTATCCAATACTTTTGATTATTATCTTCAGTCTACCATCGTTGTCCAAACTACCCTTTTTAAATTTTGTTTCATAAATAAATTTTATTTTATTAAGTTTTTCTCATAAATTAATGATCATGAAGTACAATTCTGAAGACAATGGTATTTTTAATAATTTTTTCCTTTTATTTATTAACGATCAAAATATAATTTATGCTTAAAATAATTTTTATTTTTAAAATAGAGGACATAATGAAATAAAGCAAAAAATATTGGATTTTAATTTATTTTAGTCAACAAAAGAAAAAGGATATTTTTTTGCCCAAAAAATGCAATATATACAATTGTGGTGATGTCATCATAGTACAGGGGTAAAAAAATATTTTTGAATTCTAAGCTCTCAAAGGGAATAATAAGTATATTTTTAAAATAAAAGAGGACATAATGTACCAATGGATAAAACAGAGGGGTTAAATATATTTTAACATAATGTATCAAGGGATAAAACAGGGTTTAAATGCATTTTAACCTAATGAAAAGCATACTTGATATAATCATCCTAATTCATTGAATAATGATACTTATATAAAATTTTAACACATAAGTTCAAATATCTTAAGCCTAATTTTATTATCATTTATATAATATAAGTAAAGGTTTGAGTCTTTTGACCAGGTACGGATGCACCCACTTGCCCCCGCTGCCTTCAAAAAAATGTATATAAAAATATTATTATTTTAAGTTTTGATCTCATAAAAAATTAAAAATTTAACCCCATTAATTTAATTGGTGACAAAAAATTAATAATAAAAATTTTAGATATATTAAGATATCAAATAAAAAATAAAATCTGAGCTCATTCATTTTTATTAAAATTACTATTATTTTGGCTCATGACTTTTTTAAGTGAAAGCCTACAAATAAAGAGATAAAAATCATATGCTTAATGACTTTTTTATTGAGATTTTTATTCCTTTTTAGTTTCTTAAGCACACTACTTTTTGTCTGTTTTACTTCTTATGTACCTAACTTCACGAAGACCATACCCAAAGTTTTCATCTTCTCCAAGTTGCAGTCTTTGAGTTATGCCCATCAAAGTAACAATCAATTACCAACGTTTGCCATAAATTCTACATTTAAATAGTAAGTTAATTGATTCTCTTCTATTATTTTAAATATTTAGTTGATTGTTATATATATATATTGTTTGTGTATTTTATATTTTGCATATGTGTAAAGTGTAATTCAAATAATTTTAATTAGTTAATTTTTATAAATAGATAATTTTTTTGTTTATTTTGTATTCAATTTGTCCTCGTATGATACTTTTATAACATCTTTTTAGGTGGATATGTGAAACTCGTTGAGTCATTGTAGCATTTGTAGATTTTCTTTTACTAATTAATAAAATAATCAAAAGAAAGAAAAGAAGAAAATTAGTAACTCAAAATACATAGGGAGAAATTCAATGATTCTCACCAATTGCTTAAGGATAATAAATAAAATGGGGGTTGTAGAAATATCAAATATGAAATTTATAATTAATTGAAAGCGGTGATAGATTAGAAAATGTAACTTTTTTTTCTTTTTGATAATAATGCAGTTGTTCGTTCTTAAACAAACTTTTTTTTCTTACAACATTATTCTTTCTTTATGTTCTTATGTACATATTTTATTTGTATATCATGATATCTTCTCTAATTATTTAACTTTGATTTCAGTTATGGACAAATTTCTCAAAAGACGTCTTATAAATAAGGATTCTAGCCCCAACCCTTTAAAACATCTTCATCTAGAAGTCAATTTAGATGATTTTCAGCCTACTCCAGGATTGCGGAAAAAAATTTCAGATTATCATCTTAATGACCGTGATAGAATACGAAGAGCTTATTTGCAAAAAGGTCTATGTCAACCTTTTGAGCATATTTTTTCATAAAGAAAACTTGGAAACATTATTGTAGATTTGTTTCATCTTGGTTTAAAGAATACGTCAATTGGTTAGAGTATAGTGTTACAAAAGATACAGCTTTTTGTTCATGTTGCTATCTTTTTAGGCCGAAAATTAGAAGTTAAGCAAGTGGTGATACTTTTGTTATTGATGGATTTAATAATTGAAAGAAAAAAGACAGATTTTATATTCATGTAGGAGGTTATAATAGCTCTCACAATATAGCTTGGAAGAAATGTCAAGCTTTAATTAATCAAAAACAACATATTCAAATTGTTTATGCTAATCAATCCAACCAAGCTCAAAAGGACTATCATACCCAACTCACTGGATCAGTGGATTGTGTTCGATTCCTTTTACATCAAGAATTGGTTTTTTGTGGTGTGATGAATCAGAAACTTCTAGTAATAATGGTAATTTTCTTCAACTTTTACAATTTTTGGTTGGCCATAATGAAGCTATCAACAATATTGTTTTAAACAATGCCTGCGAAAATCTCAAAGTTATTACTCCTGACATACAAAAGGATATTGTCAAAACTGCTGCAATTGCAACCTCCAATGTTATTATTTAATGATCTTCAAGGTGGGTTATTTTCTATCTTTATTGATAAGTCTCTTGATATCTCAATCAATGAACAATTGGCTACTGTTTTACGTTATGTGAATGTAAAAGGATGTGTGCTTGAGCGATTTATTGGTATTGTTGATGTTAGTGACACCACCTCTTTATCACTAAAGTTTGCAATAGATGAATTGTTTTCAAAGCATGGATTGAGTATATCATCTCTATGTGGGCAAGGCTACGATGGAGCTAGCAATATGCAATGAGCAATTAATGGTTTGAAGACTTTGATTTTAAAAGAAAATAATTCAACTCACTATGTTCAATGTTCCTTTCACCAATTGCAATTAGCACTTGTAGCGGCGGCCAAGAATCATGTACGTGTTGCTTTGTTGTTTAACACAGTCTCAAGCTTATCAAATATAGTTGGAGATTCTTGTAAAAAAAAAGATCTTCTTTGTGAGAAGCAATTTAGTAAGATTGTTGAAGGGTTTAAAAAATGGTGAACTTTCAAGTGGTAAAGGTTTATATAAAAAAACTTCTCTTTAAAAACCAGGTGACACACGTTGGGGCACATATTATGGATCATTATCAAGCTTAATCGTGATGTTTGACTCCATAGTTGATGTTCTAGAGATCATTATGAAAGAAGGCACAACTTCAGAGCAAAAAGGTGAAGCATATGCTTTGTTTGATTCTATCCAATCTTATGAATTTGTGTTTAGCTTGCATTTGATGAAAAAAATCTTGGACATCACAAATGAATTATCTCAAGTATTGCAAAGGAAGAATCAAGACATCTTCAATGCTATTCTTTGACTACAAGTGATGAGGAATGATAGGTTACAGTCCTTATTTAAAGAAAGATCTTCATTTTATGAGAACCATGATATTTCCATTCTAAATATAGATGAAAATTTTGTACATCAGGGAAGGTCAAGGTAAATTGCACAAAAAATGACGAATTTGCATCATTATCAAATGGAATTATTTTACACTGTAATTGATATGCAACTTTAAGAACTCAACAATCGCTTCAGTGAGATAAATATAAGTTGCTTATTTGTGCAGCATGCTAGAATCCAAATGACTCTTTTTTATCCTTTTGATAAGTAAAAATTGATTCAACTTGCTAAATTTTATCCTTATGATTTTTCTAAAATAGAGCTTATTACTCTTAGTAATCAACTTGACAATTATATTGTTAATACACAATCTGATGATCAATTTTTGATATTAAACGGGATTAGTAATCTTGCCAAGAAGCTAGTTGAAACAAAAAGGATGTTGTGTACCCTTTGGTGTTTTCACGTATAAGATTAGCTTTGATTTTGCTTATTACTACTGCATCAGTGGAAAGAGTATTTTTTGTAATGAAGATAGTAAAAAATTGCTTGCGCAATTGGATGGGAAATTTTTAGATGAATAACTGTTTGATCCCATATATATTGAGAAAGATATATTCAATAGTATTGACAATGAAAAAATCTTACAACAATATCAAAAAATGAGGACTTGTAGAGAACATTTGTAATATGTTATATATGTAAGAAGCTCAAGACAATGATGTAATTTTTTATTTATCAAATGTACAAATATTTGTATCTTTTTCAGTAATATAAGAGCACCTTAAATATTTTGTCCCCACTAAAATAAAAGGATCCGTCCCTGGCCCTGTAGGATAGCAAGGATGAAATCAACTAAGAACGTACGAAAAGATAGATAATGGAAATCAAAGAGAAGTATCAACCAAATGAATTTTTAGTCATTCCAACAAGTAAATGGATATCAAACACAAACTTAAACAAGGTAGTGTAACTTTTCTAAAACTATAAGACTGAACAACAACTTAGTAACAGTATAACATATAAGGAATTTAATGGGGTGGAACATTGTTTTTAATTTCGTACAAGCTAAAAAATGGTATGAAATAGTCTTATTGGGTACTAGTTGTTGGTAATCGACGATTTAGCTTCGAACCGGTCAGTATTGTAAGTTTTAAAAAATATAGTAACTTCTTTTGCAAAAAATCATAACTTTTAATAAAGTTGCAAAAATACCCCTAGGTGCTTCTACCTCCCTCCGTTTGTATAATCAATTTTATTTATTTATTTATATTAAATATGGTACTTTTTAATTATAATTGTTAATCATATATATTTATTATACTAGTTTAATAACACAAAATTATGCCTCATAAAATTATTTTTAATTAAATATAATTAAAAATAAAGACCATATATTTAGTTAATTAAATATATATTATATATTTATTATTAACAAGAACTATAAACAATTTTACTTCTTTCAGTTTGAATGAACTTTTGGCCAAAAATGCTATCATAGATCATAGCATGTCAGCAAGTTACAATGCATTTTCAGTTTATTGGATTCTGCAGGAAACTGTGACTAATACTTAACAAAATTTCAGATTAAAATCATCGATTGGCAGTGTCTCTTCAGGGAATCGACAATCATTATCTTTGTCGGGCAACAATGCACAAGGCTTAGGAGTCACACGGCTTGAAACTCCTGCTATGTCGGTTTCAAAGTACAATGCTTCTTGAAGATTCTTGAAAATTTTGCAGTTTCCGGAAAGAAGGGATTTGTTTCTTATTTCCTAGCATTTCCTTATCCTCTCTGAACATAACATTCTACAGTGTGGTACTATTCAATTCCATCCTCGTATGTATTACTTAATTGAGTTTTAGTACAGTATTATATTAGTACCGACTAATACTGAGTATCATTTTGGATAATTTTTTAAATTTATAAAATATTTCATAAATTTTAAAAATTATAAAATAATCTATTACTCCCTCCTATCCAAAATAAGTGTCATTTTAGAGGGATTTTAATTATTCAAAATAAGTGTCGTTCACGATTTTTTATGAATGTTTATAATTTTATTTCCAAAATTACCTTTTAATTTCTCTCACATCCTAATTATACAGATTACATTTTCAAGGTAATTTAACATGCAATTAAGAAGGGTATATCAAACATTTCACTAACTTTCTTAATAAGTGTGCATCTCTCTAAAACTACATTTATTTTGGATAGGAGGGAGTAGTATATTTTATTATTTTACGTCAATCATGTCCTAAAAAATCTTAACAATAATTTATTAACATTCATTTTCAAATATTTATAAGACCACTAAGTGAAATTGTTACGTTTGTATAAATGTATAATAATTTCGTATAAATGTATAATAATTTGACAATTATGGTTACAAATATTTTATTAATTTTTCTCAACTATATGAATTCAAATGTTGTGTGTAATATGAATAACACCATTTAATTATTATCTTAAATTGTAATGGAGATCAAGGAGTTAAAATTTTTTATGTAAGATATATACTAAAGTTAACAACAAAAATATTTTACATCTAAAAATAAAATAAAATTTTAAAAATTAATGTTAAATTGAAAGTTGATAAGTTCATAGGGTAGTCACTAAATATGTACTCTAGTGTAATATTTTTGTTGCTTTATAATAATGTATTGACATTTAAAAAATAATGCATTTATATGAGTTATTAATTTTTTAAAAATTTAAATTGTACTCATCACCGCAAAAAAGTCATTACAAATAATTATATAAAAATGTTATGAAACTTAATTGATTTACTCATGGTCTTTATTTTTTAATTATTTTTAATTAACAATAATTTTATGAGGTATAAATTTGTGTTTATATATGACTAACAATTATAATTTAAAAAGCACTATATTTAATATAAATAAATAAATAAATTTGATTATACAAAGAGAGGGAGGTTGAAACACATGAAGGTATTTTTGTAAATTTTTACTAAAAGTTTTGATTTTTTTCAAATTTTTTTTATATTTATCAAAACTTACAATGCTGACCAATCTGAAGCTAAATCGTCGATACCAACGATTAGTACCCAAAAAAACTGTTTCATATTATTTTTTGGTTGGTACCGATTGATGCTCTTCCATCCTATTAAATTCCTCATCTGTTATACTGCTATTAAGTTGCAGGCTTATAGTTTTAGAACCTTCAGTTACACTACCTTGTTTAAGTTTGTATTTGATATCCATTTACTTGTTGGAATGACTAAAAATGCATTTAGTTGATACTTCTCTTTGATCTGCATTATCTATCTTTTCATTTGTTCTTAGTTGGTTTCATCCTTGCAACCCTGCAGGGCTCTGCGGGAAGGCCTGCATTTGGTAGAGGTGGAGGAAGGTATGGTGGGGTGATAAGATTTAAGGAAGAGCCAAAAAGGCTTGATTCTCATTCCTTCAAATGGTGAAATATATACACGATTGAATATGCTATACATGGAAAATCCTATGTCTAAGCTAATGACCGTTGGAGATATGTATTGACTTTCATACAAGGGAAGCAGATAATATTGCGACAATGATGGCTATGATTCTGTAAGAATCTCAAAGTAGAGGTGGAGGAAGGTATGGTGGGGGAGCTCAAAGTAGTTCTTCTCGCTTTGCTTGAATGTCTAAAAGTGGTTTCTGTAGTTCCGTCTTTCCAAATGTAGTAGCTTGATATTTAAGAATTGTTTTCATGTGTTGAGGTTTTGAAGATGGGAAGTTGTTTCTGAATTGAAATATAAATTTCTGCTAAATTACAACTTTCTGTTCCACTTAATCCCTATTTCATGACCACATATCTTGAATAAGAAACCTTTCTCTTATTACAATTTCACTTTGATTGAGAATCGTATATGTGGTTACGATAGTTTTACTACTTTGTTTGTCCCCAATAATTAATTCTTGCTGACCATGTTGTCATATGTCTGAATCTAACTGGGGATCACCAATAAAATAAAAAATCCATGAATTAAGGATTCCTGCATCGCAAAGGTTCGCAGGTGGGAAAGTTTGGTTTACTTAAACTTGTTTTTTCATGTTAAATAAGAAACCTGAATGTAGTTTTTTTCTTCATATTATATTGCAATTGATGAGTGAAAAGCTTGTAGCTCATTTGTTATACACTTAATTAAAGTTTGACATAGCTTGGAATGAAAATACAATAAAAACAATCGAATTTATTAACTTTTTAGTTATGTTTTAAATTTTGGTTTAATTAATCAATTTATTAATTAATTGAATTAATTATTTGATTAAATTTTAAATTTTAAATTTTAAATTAATAATTGTTTTTTATTATTTTTAAAAAATAAATTAATTTATTTTCTCTTGTTTTAAGCATTTTTGCTGCAATGACAATGTGAAGTTTTTGCTTGAGCACCAAGCGCAACCGTATAATGTCCAAATTTTCATTTTAAAAGTCAATACTACAAGAAAGTTTGATCGTAAAATGAGTATGGGGTGACTGTTCCTGTTTTTGTTTGTCACCACCTTGCGTCCTCTCCATCTGACCCATTCATTAAATATTAATGAATGGATAGGATAGAGAGGTCACGGGGTGGCACACCGTTTCAAGACAACATCAAATCCTTTGTTTCAACTATTTTCTATTAAATCTCATTCACATAAATGCGCAAATAAGATTTAATAAAACATTAAAAAAAACACCATAATCAGAACAATGTTTTAAGAATGTCCTTAGTTTTGTTTTGTTAAAGTCTTGATGTGACTAAATAAATCTTGTCAGTATGATCTTGAGACTGATCCAGTAAAAAGACTTAAAATGTAAAGACTTGCACACTACAACTTAATGGTTCATTTATCACCAACAGTGATAAGAAAAGTGCAGAATTGTTACACTGCACAGAATCTTTGGATCAAACTTGATGAAATTTATGGAAAGAGGTGTCTTCCTAACAAGATGACACTTCTCCACAATCTTGTTAACTATAAGATGAATATCTCTGTCTCTTTAGATGACAATTTAGACTATTTATTTAAGTTAGTTCAAGACTTAGAAGCTACATATGAAAAGATATCTAGAGAGCATCAAACTATAGTAATTCTAAAGGCTTTACCTTCTAAATTCAATGCATTCAAGAAGGTAATTAAGCATGCTAGTGGAGAATCCCTCACTGTCAAGAGGGTTTTAAACTCACTAATGGAAGAAATAATGGATGTTAATCCATTTAAGAAAGAGGCAAAAGTAATGTTTGTAGAAAATAGTAATGAAAAAAAAGTCTTATATGAAAAATAGCAAGAAAGGAAAGTGGCAGAAGGTAAGTGGAAAAGATAAGCACACCAAAGAAGGTGAGAAAAAGAAGAAAAAGGGAAAAGGAAAGAAGTGCTTTTACTGTGATAAGGAGGGACATTTTGCAAGGGATTGCAGAAAGAAAAAAAAGGGACAAGGCTGCAGAAAGTGGAGATGAAAGAAATGTGGAGAAACTAGAAGACTCAAGTGGTGATGAGATTTTGGCTATCACTGAGTACAGTGAAGAACTGAGTAGAGAATGGATTTTTGACTCAGGTTGTATAATGCATGTCACACCACATAGAGACTGGTGTACTACATTTGAACCAGTCACTGCCAAGGTCAAAATGACATATTCTGGGCAACAGAGAATAGAAGGGATTGGAAGTATTTTCGTCAATATGTTCAATGGAAAGAGAATGATCCTTAGAAATGTCAGATTTGTGCCTAGAATAAGGAGAAATATGATTTCTGAGAGCTTGTTTGATAAGAAAAGGTTTCAGATCAAATCAAAAAAATGAACTCAGAGCTAGAAATCCCAAAAGGATGGTAGAGTCATTATTAGAGGAATTGAAATGAGTAGGTTGTACTATGATATAGGCTCAACTGAAGTTAATCAAGTTATTGAGAAAGGAAATGATGAACCAAACAAGCAATGACATGCAAGGTTAGGTCATGCAGGGAACAAAAGTTTGTTCCACCTCTCTAAACAAGGATTAATCCCTGATCAAAACCTACAGAAGTTGGAATTCTGTGAATCATATGTACTTGGAAAGCATCACATATCCAGTTTTCAAAAGGGAGCACAGAGGGCTACAGAGATCATGGAATATGCTCATAGTGATCCCTGGGGGCCAATTCAAGTGCCTACAGCAGGAGGAAATCTATACCTCATGACTATTATTGATGAAAAATCCAGAAAATGTTGGGTTTATCCAATGAAGAGAAAAGATGAAGCACTCGAAAATTTCATAAGATGGTATACACTTATGAAAAATCAGACTGGGAAGAAGCTAAAATGCCTAAGGGCTGACAATAGATTAGAATATTGCAATAAAGAATATGAGGAGTATTGCAGCAAGAAAGGAATCCTAAGGCACAAAATAGTAAGAGCTACACCTCAGCAGAATGGAGTTGGTAAGAGACTCAATAGGACTCTGCTAGAAAAGACCAGGTGCATGCTTCTGTCTTTAGGTTACTCACATTCTCTATGGGGAGAAGTCATTAGGACTGCAGCCTATCTAATTAATAAACTCCCCACCTTTGCTAATGATTATAAGACTCCATAAAAGGTTTGGAATAGTAAGAAACCTACCCTTACTCACCTTAGGACTTTTGGATATGCAGCTTATACACATCATAAAGAAGGAAAATTAGAACCTAGAGCAATCAAGGGAGTTTTCCTAGGTTATCCAGAGGGGTTAAGGGATATAAGATCTTACTACTCCAAAAGGGAGGCTACAAAACTATTATAAGCAGAGATGTAGTATTCAAGGAAGATGAATTCCCTCTGCTAAATAGGAATTGATCAAATTCATATTTCCAAAGGAAAATTCAGGAAAACTTAGGGTCATTAAACCAATCAGTCCATTTCTATGTGCCACCGGAAACTATTGAAGGTGGCATTACTCAACCCCCTAATGTGGAGCCTATGCAAAGCGTTGCACATCATGAACAAGGAATAGAAAAGACTAAAGGGGTGGGTGAAGAAGAAACCCCACACACAACTTCAGCTGATGTATAAGGAAACCTACAAGATTATCAACTCACAAGGGATAGGCAGCCAAGGCAGAGAATCCCTAATAGGAGGTACACTGATCTAAACTTAGTTGAATATGCACGTTTTATGGCTAAAACTATAGAAAATAAGGCCCCAAAAACCTATGAAGAAGCAATGAGAAGTAAAGATGCAAAACAGTTTGTGAGAAAGAATATTCTTCACTGATGAAGAACATGACTTGGACTTTAGTACCTAGACCTCCCAAAGTTAAACTAATTGAGAACAAATGGTTGTTCAAATTGAAAGAAGGAGTGACAGAAGTAGAACCTAAGATTTACAAGGTCAGGCTTATAGCTAAGGAGTTTAGACAGAAGGAAGGAATTAACTACAAGGAGATATTCTCTCCAGTAGTCAAATTCAAAACAATTAGGCTTATTTTAGTTCTAGCTACACTATATGACTGGGAATTCCATCAAATGGATGTCAAGATAGCCTTCTTATATGGAAAGCTTGAAGAGACAATCTATATGAAGCAACCAATCGCATTTGAGGACAAGAATAAGCTAGACTATATTTGTCTATTACAGAAATCCCTATATGGGCTTAAACAAATCCAGACAATGGAACAAGAAGTTCAATGAAGTTGCTATTAGTATGAACTTCAATAGAAGTTCATATGATTACTGCCTATACTTTAAAGATCTAGGAATGATTAAAGCAGTCTTTATGTTGATCTATATAGATAACCTTATCATTACAGGGAATGATCTAAATAGAATTCAAGATGTGAAGTATGATTTATGCATTCATTTTGAAATGAAAGAATTGGCAGAAGCTCAGACATCACAAAGCCAGTCATTTACACATATAGTCAGAGTGCTTTATACCTGAGTAAAGATCCTGTGTTCCTTGAGAGATCCAAGCACATAGATATGCAGTAACACTTTGTCAAAGACCAAATCGCAAAGGGGATCTTCAACCTGGAGGAAATAACAGGTGACAAAAATTTATCAAATTTGGAGACTAAGTTATTAACTCAAAAGAAATTCATTTTCTGTAGGGGCTACTTACAGATTAGTGAAGCCCCTTAACGCCGAAGGATCTTTCATCTGATCTCACAAGGGTGGTGAAAACTAGGGTTTCAGATTCTCAAAATCACTCTCAGATTTGTAATCAGAGTGAAGATTGATGGAGTAGGAGGGAATAATGTGATGGGAATCACGTATACTCCATCAACCTCAACTTAAAAACAACAAAAACATATGAAACACGAAGAATCGAAGAAGAAATATCTGAAGACATCGAAGACATAAAGAAAGAGAAGCTCTCGAAGATTCTTGTCTGTCAGATACAAAAATGAGACAAAGGCTTAACACACTCACGTGACACACTGAAGACAAAAACACAAGTCTGAGGCGTAAGAACAATACGCTGTCGTATTAATACATCAGAAGCTTCAATTACAAAATGTAACTTCAAGCAATATAATACGCAGACCAGAAGAAAGAGAATAAGTAACTCACGTGGGAGGCACATGACCCTAGTTTGATACAGTTAAGTTTCATCCAAAAGCCTCCGCATGCATCAGAATAACCGAAATACAAAGGGTGAAAATCTATTATTATTAATTTAATAATAATTATTTTAAATAACTATACCTAGAAGTTGAATGAAATTTATTTTAACATTTAATGAGTACCTAAAAGTTGAATGAAATTTATTTTAACATTCTAATGAGTCATAAAAGTTGAATGAAATTTATTTTAACATACCCAAAAGTTGAATGAAATTTGTTTTAACATTATAATGAGTCATAAAAGTTGAATGAAATTTATTTTAACATGCTAATGAGTACCTAAAAGTTGTGAAATTTATTTTAACATTCTAAGGAGTCATAAATGTTTCTTAAAATAAGTTTGAGTTCGACATCAAAACATTAGCATTCAAAAAGATTCAATTAATATATGTGGCTATTGACTACAAACATCATGTTTTTTTTTGTCCTGGGTTAGGTGTGTAATAGACAAAAGTTTGGATTTAAGTTGATCCTTTTAAAAAGGAGATAAAACTATTATTTAAACATCACGAGTCAATGATTGCTTCTGCACGTAGTCCAAACGTCAACATATACTTAACAAATTCCAACTTCCAAGTAATCGAAGTTAAATAAAGCTTTGGAGACTTGTCTCGACGCGAGATTTAGGGCTGGTTGCATGGACTTACGATGACCATTTCTTTTTTTTTATATATATAATCTAAAATGCCACTTCACTACTAGGTAAGGTTCATATAGTTCTGTACTTTTATTTGCAAGTGATGGTATGATGCGGTTTGGGAGTTTGCATATCAAAAGGAAGAGCTTCCAAGTACAAGGTTTTCTTAAGAAAACAAAGGGGGAATTGTGTGCACTTAAGTTGGCGGAAGAACTGCCTAATAATGATTCGATTTCGGTTTCTTCAATGGGCTTAGGCTTGTTGCAGATCTTCCTTTAAGTTAGGAATGAAATAGTGAACAAGAGTGAATCTAAAATTTTAATTTTATTTAACATATATAAGATATTATTACACTAATTAATCTTCCTATTTCTTATTTTTTCTTTAACAGGATTATTTAAATAATAGCAATTATGATTTATGATATTCACTTTAATATTTTTAATTAGCTTTATAAACTATAAATTATTTGGAAGAATGGTTATTATTTTATTGTTTAATAAATTTTCAATTTTTTCTTTTTCTTTTTCTTCCTTCAATTGTTGCAAGTTGTCATAATTGATTCCTTGAATCTAATCCATAACACTAACAATTTGTGCTTTAGGTATATTTTAAGTCTCAACTTTTACAACAAAATGTTAAACTATAACATTTTGAAGTATGTAAACTTAACCTTAACTTTTAAAACATAAATTAAATTAATGGAAAATTTGATGGAGTTAACTCATTGTCAAATAAATGTCATATACATGACATTATTTTTATATTTTTAAATAAAAATGACTCTTACTGTTATATAATTAATTTTTTTAATTAACCAAAAAGTGAATCTTACTACCACTGTTACACAATTCAGATAATAAGTTCCACTTTTTACAGGACAATAAGACTCATATTGATATATTCTAGATAGTATGTCTCTTTATCTCATCAGACATGTAGTAGTAGAGTCTACTTTTTATTTTAAAAAATAAAACATAGTGTCAAGGTTCCATTCAGTTAACATATGTCTTAAATCTTTTGAAAATGTTAAATTTTAATTTGAATACTTTAAATGTTGGGTTCTATTTTGAATACTTTAAAAATATTAAGATTCAATTTGAATGCTTCAAAATTTTAGGATATGCTGTGCAATTTCGTTGTAATCTTTAAGGTTCAAATTTCACCTTAGCTTGACCCTATAAATAACCATTCTTCCACTGTAAAACATATAATAAACTTGCATCCTATATTCTCTCTTAAACATGATGTTGCTTGCGAAACCAATTACCCCAAGGCTTACTCAAAACTATGAAACTAGACCTATCTCTTCAGGTAAAATTCTGTACATATGATCGTTTACATTATCATCATTAACTTTGTGATCTTAACACATGCTTGTGTTTTGACATTGTCAAACAGCAGATGTTCGTTCTCAAATGCCCATGGATCCTAAAGTTATTCGTAAAGTTGGCTCTGTAAGATACAGATCACTAAATAGTCTCTTCTTTTCTGCTTCTGCTCATTGAAAATGGCGTTTGATTTGAATCAT
>JANZLF010000007.1:31099426-31113508 GCA_026546835.1 Erythroxylum foetidum | reverse complement strand
CATTTTGGTTTGGTCTTAAAGATGTTGGTTGCAGGGCAGTGAAGAGATATTCTCAGACATCAATTGTCTTGCCATGGCATTCAGGTTGCTTCGGATGAATGGATATGATGTCTCTTCAGGTACCTCGAATTCTTATCGTGATTTGACGCAATTACTCGTAATTCACAGTATAACCCGTAATCCACGAGGTTTAGCTTGTAATCGCCTTAATCGTTTTGTGATAGACACACTAGAACAATTCCAGGAAGAGAAGCATTTCTTCAGCATAATGAACCTCCAATTTGAGAACGCGGACGCAGTCTTGGAGTTATATAAAGCTTCGTTGACAAATATTTACCAGAAAGAACCAATCCTTGATAGGATAAGAGAATGGACACGTTCTTATCTGAACCAGGAACTGCAAAATGGATCGTTCCAGGACAAAAGAATGCACGAAGAGGTAATGCCAATCACCTTTGGAAACTCAGTCTGATAAAGAACACATATGTCTCAGGTTTTATGATATCTGATGTTGGAAATAATCAAAATAAAACACAACCATAAAGATCATATTAAACTAGATATGTTCATATGCATATAAAATAAAGAATCACCTACTTGAATTCTTGTTGTGATTCCACCGATAAAGCACTTGTACTAACGTTTTGTTTTCTACATAAGGTTTCGTTCTTTACACTTAAAAAACGATGTCTTTGTCTTCTGTTGTTTTTAAATGCTGCACCTTAACTACCTTTGGTAGTTATGTAAAGTAGAATTACCATAATACCCCTCATGGGTGTATTTAATTCATTATCTCCCACTTACACATGATAGGTTTTAATCTAATTAAAAAAT
The DNA here is from genome assembly GCA_026546835.1 of Erythroxylum foetidum. Taxonomy (NCBI): domain Eukaryota; kingdom Viridiplantae; phylum Streptophyta; class Magnoliopsida; order Malpighiales; family Erythroxylaceae; genus Erythroxylum; species Erythroxylum foetidum. Next base: position 31,112,674 of record JANZLF010000007.1, on the reverse strand, counting down.
AAAACAAAAATCTGCATTGTTCATACTTGTTCAATAACCGGTGTGACCAGCATACAACAGGAATACATTGCCACATATTTGTTAGGAGTATATGACATCTCGATTAACAAATTGATCCTGAGACTTATGTGTCCTTGAGTAGACATTGTATGCTGTATGCTAGGTCATATCTCCCATTTGCATTTTGCTTTGATCTCATTTAGTTTTTTGAGTCATGATTGTATTCAAGTTCTCTACTAAAAAGATGATAGTCATATATGAATACTTTTCATGCTAGTCAATGATCAAAAATAAATGGCCTTCCTTTGTTCTCAATTCTCTTTTGAATTAAATTTAATTTGTTTTTCTAGAATTATTCCATAAGATCGCATCTTGCATGATCTTTTGGCAATAACCTAAAGTAGCAAACCTTAAATTCAATTATCAAGAATGAAACAAGAGTTATAAGGGTATATGATGAGGTTCTTCTCAACCTCAAGGGTCTCACACAATGTAAGATGAGATCTTGTGACTTATATTAATCCCTTTTTGTGGTCAGTTGTGCACACATGGTATGAGTCATGTGCTATGTTATTTACTCTCTTTGTTTAACTTGAACATGCTCAATGTTTAACTTGAGTTCACTTATCTACTTAAAATCTGTTCAGAACTCACATCTGGCAATGTAAGACAAATATAGTGATTAACAAATCACGTTGAACCAATTTCTTTGCGAGATTTGTAGTTTAAATTTCTCGTTCTTAATTATCACCTAGATAATAAACTTTAAACATACCTCATCTCTAGCGAGCATAAACACTAGAGGTGATTTCTTGTGTGAGAGGGTCAATCTATAATCTGTCTTATACTTAAGATTCATCCCAAAATATATTTATACGCAAACACTTATATTCATGAATCAAATGATACACAATGTATAATCTTCATCATACCTTATATCCAAACATATGACATTAGACTAAGTGAATATACATACAGAAATATTTATCAATACATTTCAACATCTACGTAGTCCTAGTGACTTTACATGCCCAATGTATACATCTCTAGAAATTGGCTTTTTCATTAGGTCTGCTATCATATCTCACGTAGATATATATCTCATGTTCACTTCTCCTCGTACAACTATATCTTTCATATAATTATACTTGGTATTTATGTGCTTTGTCTTACAATGAAATTTAAAGCTTTTTGTATAAGCGATTGTGGGTTGACTATCATAGTTGATGGTCACCGGATTAATTTCACTTTTAATGACTCCCAAATGCCCTAAGACTCAATGAAGCCACATAGCCTCTTATACTATATTTGAGAATGCTATAAATTTAGCTTCTATTGTGGAAAATACAACACAAGATTGTTTCTTACTTTTCTATAATATTGTTCCATAGTTTAGTAAGAATACATATCCTGAGGTAAATTTTCTTTCATCTAAATCTCCTCCCTAGTTTGCACCTGTATACCCTTGTATATATAGATCATTGCCTTGATAACATAATGAGTAGTCTACAGTTCCCGTTAGATACCTCAATATTCTCTTTATTGCTTTCCAATGCGCTTGGCTTAGATTTAATTGATATCTGCTCACCATTCCAACAGGGTAACAAATATCTGGTCTTGTATGCATCATTGCATACATAAGACTTCCAACTGCATTCGAGTAGGGAAAATTCTTCATTTGTTCCCTTTCTTTTGGCATTGACGGGCAAATTCTCTTACTAAGGCCTTCATTTTTAGCAATAGGATTATTAATTGGCTTGCAATCATGCATACGGAATCATTCAAGAATTCTTTGAATGTATATCGCTTTTGAAAGCGATAATAATCTCTTCAAATGATCTCTTGAAATCTTGACTCCAAGAATGTATGTTGCTTCACCTATGTCTTTCATTTCAAATTCAGATGATAACCAATCTTTGATTGTGTAAGAAACACACAGTGATTACAAGCAATCAATATATCATCCACGTAAAAAGATAAAATCGTGAATTTGTCTTTAAATCTCTTAACATACATATAATGGTCTTCTTCGATCATTTGAAAATCATACGAAATGATTATTTCAAATGATCATGTTATGAAAACAAATATACCATTGTCTTAAAGATTGCTACAGGCTATAAATTGATTTTAATAACCGACATACTTTATTTTCTTGACTTGCCTTGTTGAAACCTTCAGGTTATTCCATATAGATTTCTTCATCTAATTCTCTGTTGAGAAAAGGACTTTTTACATTCATTTGACGTAATTCAAGATCTATACTGGCTACTATAGCTAGAATAAGACGGATTGAAGTAAACTTCACAATAGGTGAAAAAGTTTTCTCGTAATCAATTCCCTGTTGTTGGGTATATTCTTTTACTACAAGGCATGCCTTATATCTTTCGATACTACCATCAGCTTTTCGTTTTATTTTAAGAACCCACTTAGTCCCAATTGCTTTACACCCTTCAGGGAGGTCAATCAAGTCCTATACTTGATTGGAGCTTAAAGAAGTCATTTCTTCTTTCATTGCTTTCATCCATTCTTCTTTAGTAAGGCCAGTAAGAGACTCACTGACATTCCTTGGCTCTTCTTCCTCTTGTAAAACAATCATATTAATTTCTCCTTTAACCTTAAAACGACATCGTAGAATCATAACCGAGGTTCATCATAAACAAATTCATGATTGATCAGTTTGCTCTTACTCGGATCAGTCATTATAGAGAACCTTTATGTGGAATTGCTCCCACTTGGTTAAAGTTCCTCAGCTTGATTCTTCATAACAAAATCATTCTGATCAAGCGACTCATATAACAATAGGTCTTTACCTGTTTCACCTTACTTGGGAAAATCATTCTCTAAGAATGTTACATCTCGTGATTCAAATTCAGTTACACCTCCATTACCTTGTTCACTAATGAACACGTATCCTTTTGAGTGTTTTGAGTATCTAATAAAAATACTTTTTCTCCCTCTTGGGCCTAATTTCTAATGTTTATGAGAGAGATCATGAATATAGGCTACACACCTCCAAGGTCTGAGGCTTAACACATCAAGTCTCCTACCAGTCTACAACCCATATGATGTGCTAGTAACTGATTTCGTGGGCACACGATTAAGTACATACATGGTTGCTAGCAACGCATCGCCCGAAAAAGTGATTGGTAAATTTGTTTGGCTCATCATGGACAAAATCATTTCTAATAACGTCCTATTTCGTCTTTCAGCGACGCCATTTTGTTATGGGATTCTAGGAATTGTTAATTGCCTTTCTATTCCTTTCTCATTATATAAATCCTTGAACTTTTTTGACAAGTATTCTTGTCCACGATCAGTTCGTAATGTTTTTATTTTCTTATCTAATTCATTCTAAACCAAGTTCATGTATTTTATGAAACAATCGAATGCTTCCGATTTATAAGAAATCAAATAGACATGATCATATCGACTATAGTCATCTATGAATGTGATGAAATAAATTGCCCCACGTCTAGTCCTTACATTCATAGGACCACAAATGTCAGAATGAATTAATTGCAATGGATATAAAGCTCATGTTCCCTTTCCAAATGACTTTATTGCCATTTACCAGCTAAACAATGCTCACATGTAGGTAGATCTACTTGACTTGGATTACCTAAGAGCCCTTTTTTAGCTAAACGACTAATTCAATTTTGACTAACATGGCATAGTCTAGCATGCCACAAAGTTGCATCATTGTTGGAGTTCTTAGATGTAAAAAATGAATAACTAACATTATTATTTTCCTTTAACACATCTAATAAAGTAAAACTATCCAATAAAAAATCATGACCATAATTAATAGATCCAAGATACAAATCCATTCCACCACTATGGAAATTTATATTAAAACTAAGTCTAACCAACATTAACACAGATAAGAGATGCCTACGAATCTGTGTCGAACAAACGATATTTCATGTAGGATACGAGGTCGTCCTCCACGTATATCCAATTTACATCTGCCAATTCCTTATACAACAACTCTGGAATTGTCACCTACATAAAGCCATCGACTACCATATGGGAGTTTACGAAACTCAACGAAGGCATCTCTGTCCTTCGCTACATGATTGGTTGCTCCTAAGTCTGCAATCCACAAAGGATGTGATTTAGTTTAAAAAACAGAACAAGAAACATTCATAGGACAAATGTTTGTACTATAAAGCTGTAACTTCTTAGGATCGGTACAATCTCAAGAAAAGTGGCCCTTATTACCATAATTATAGCACTTCACTTATTTCATGTTCTTCTTTTTAAAGGGACATTTTTCCTTTCCACATTGGTTCCATTTCGCCTTCTTAGATTCCTAAGGAGAGTGGTTAAATTTCTTATTCTTTTTTCACTTATATCCACCATGATGCTTGTGTTTCTTGTTCATAGCTCCATGTGAGCTAGAACTAACTGCATGCCTCAGAAGACATCTTTGAGGCTTCAAGATGCTCTTCTTCCAAGATGAGATGCCTCATAGCATCTTCTATTGTCTTGATGTTTTCATTATGAGTTAGGTGCATCTTCATACGCTTCTAACTCTAAGGTAGTGAACGAATCATAGCTTGCACTTTTTGTTCATCAGAAAGCTCATAACCAACATCACGTAACTCACTTACCATGTTGGACATTTTTCTCAGATGTTTTTGCATTGTATCATCTTGGTGCTTCTTATAAGTATCAAACTTAATAGTAAGTGACCTCACTTTGGTCACTGAAGGACCTCTAAAATGAGCAGTCAGTGCTGACCACATGTCCTTTTCAGTTTCAAATTTACGGATCTCACACATGATATCATTATCTATGCTACTTAACAATGTGATGCGAGCTAAAGAGTTCTTCTTTTTTCAAAATTCATATGCATCACGGTCCCTCCTATGTTGGGTTGTAATGCCCTCTTCAGGAATGTCCATGGCTAGATTTAATGGTTCAAAAGCCTCTTGCTCCTCCAGTACATATTGGATTTTCATATTCTAGATTTCATAATTTGTCACCATTGAGTTTCTCACCCCTATTGAGTTTAGCAACAATATTCTTCGAAGCAGTAGCCAATTTGAAACACTAAGTTTCTATAATAAGAAAGAAATATTTATGTATGTTAATGTCACATTAATCGTTCATAGAGTAAATAATTAGATCACAATTACTTATGAAATCAAAAGTCCACAAATGAGTTCAATCATCATTCTTATAACAATTGAATCCTAATTACTTTACTTTAGACGAATTCCTATATAAAATTCATGTAAACATATTACATAAATATTAAGATGTTGTTCTTATAAAGCAACACATTGAATTAGTTATATTACAACCTACGAACAGTCTATAGGTAGCTCGCGGAATAGAGTTCACGAGTTTGCGTGACACAACTCACAAAGCTCGATTTACAATAGCTCCTACTATTTCCATTGGAAAACTTAGATGATATAAAGTCCTAATCAGCTCCCTTCTACGCATCTCTTTAATAAATTTCATCACTAACAAATTATAAGTCTTCTCGTTAGACATAGTATTCTAGAGCTATTGGGGCCCCAGTCGTGTTCCCAATCCCGAGGCACCCATTTGGGGAAATCAGGAGGGATCGTGCAAGAGACGCGTTGAAAACCACTCAATTTGTCAAAAATTTCGATGTCAGCGTTGGCGGATTCGCCGCAGCATACTTTGGGCCTCGTCGCAGCATACTCTGGGCCTTACCGCGGCGAAACCTTTAGATAAAGCCCAGACCACCAACATTCAACGATACAAACATACATACATTTCTTTTAACACCATACAATATCCTATTCCATTACTAATAACAATTCCCAATCTCAACTAAAGAGGTAAACATGAACATACACAAAAGAAATTTATTCCATTCATAATTTCATTTCTAAAACAAAAGAGTTTGAAAAGCTTTATTTACATATCAAAAGCCACAACCTTAGCTTAATATAAAATATATAATGCACATGATACAATTGAATGCTTACGCTTAATATGATTCTAAATACCAAAAAGTTTCTGAACTAACTTAATTACAAAAGTCTCTATTTTTTGCTGTTGCTAAACTTTACAAGGATCAATATTGATCTACTTTTTCTTCACCTGCAGAGTGGAAGGTAATGCAGTGAGTTGCGAAACTCAGTGGCTTATATATTTATAGTCATTAGTAACGAGCCACACAATGAAACCTACATATACTTCATATACATCTATATCTCATTGGGCTAGCAATTCAATCGTTCACAATTCTAATTCAAATATTCATAGTCAAGAATACTATCACATAAAACATATCATATATATTTAAGCATCAAAACATAACATTCAATTTTTGTATCATACTTGACAATTCAAAGATGCAATGCACAAACAAATGGCTCGAGAGGTCCATAGAACAAAACGAAAAAAACCAAAATTTACATCATGAACAAAACGAGTCCAAATTCTCAGGATCTCATGGCCTCAAACGGACATCCGGGAGAAGGCTATAGATCAATGTGCACGTGATTAACGAAACCGATTCTCTCTTGCCCAAACACAATCAAAGTTCAATGCTTAACTCATTCCATCAAATAATCATACTTTTATAACTCTTATGCTTTTTCCTCTTTCCATTTATACAAAATGTCATGACATTTTTCAAGGCATAACATGATCATGCATCATAAATCACAATGCATTTTCCCAATCACAATAATTCACCATGAAGCAAGTTAATATACAATACATATTCATTCAATTCAAGAAATTTAGCATATATTTACCAATAAAACAAACTTGCCCATAATACACAATAACCATAAATATATTACCCACCTATTTACTTACAAAATCCAAGTCAAGTTTGCCTTTCCTTTTACTCTTGGATTAGCATTCCTTGGTTTCCTTCAACAAACCAAGTTCTTATTCAAAACAATATTATAATACAAATCCATGAGACTTTAAAAAAAATCTAAAACAAATAACAAATGGGTTTAGGCTTAACCTACCCATAGTTTATCTAGGTTAGAAAACTTAACTTAGTTAAGAAATCCATAAAAATCCATCTAGGTTTTCTCTTCTTTCTTCCTACGCAAATTCACCTCTCTCAAATGCCTTTTGTTTTTCTACTAAGCAAGAAGCAGGATGATACTTACCTTAAGTTTAGCCCAAATCTTCTTCTTCTTTCACCTTCTTCCCTATCTCTCCCACGATTTCTTCTTCTTTTTTCCTCTCTTCTCATGACTTTCTCTTCTCTTTTCTAACTTTCACGATTTTTCTCTTCTTCATTCTTTTAATTCAAGACAACATTTTACTTGCTCTTCCCCTTTTACCCCTTATTTACCTTGTCTTACCCATTTTCCCCTTTATGTCTATTAAAACTAACATCTTATACTACTAACTCCTTACTAAATCCTTATTAGTTAAATGAAGAAATTTGATAACACTTCCTTTTTGAAAAAGTTCCCCATTGTCTTAAGTTTCTAATGACACCAAAATCATTCAATTTGGTTTAAAAATCAAAAATTTATACCCCAAATATTTTCAAATTGTTCTCATTCTATAACTGTACACTATATCATCCAGAAATTCAAAGTCTTAGAGACTGAAGAAAAATTTGATTTCTTCAGATAACCTTATATCTATGTCTCTAGTTTACTCCAAATCAAAAATCATCTCATTTAGATGACTACAGAATAAGATATGATTAAAATACCGGAGTAAGTTCAGTAAAATCTCCAATTCATACTCTTCCAAACGGTACCCTTACTTTGATTCAATCAATCTTTTTCAAATCAATTCCAAAAGCTACAAATTTTGATGAAACGATAGAGAAATGTGTGAGAAACTATTGGTTCAAAAATCAGGTCATTTGGAGATCAGATGACAAAGTTATGGTCAAAAGAGTCAAACATGTTTAGAGCTGGAAAACCCTTCAGGTGCGATCGCATGGAATAAAGGTGTCATCGCAAGGAAGAAGGGGCGATTGCAAGAGTGCTTGGTGCGATTGCAAGAGGGCTGGTGCGAGCGCAACCGAAGCTGTCCTGACTAATATATCCTCTATGACATCCTAACTTGTAATGGTCATATCTCTCAACGCCAATATCTAAAAATTTCATACTATATACCGTTGGAAAGCTAAGAAGATAAACTATAACTTTCATGAAGATAACTTTGTTTAATTCAGCCAAGATTAATCCAGTTTTTCCCTTAAAGTTAGAATACACACATACATTCATCCAATAGTGTACTATGCCCAGTTCTCAATTTCATGTCAAATTTTGGGACTCTTAAAATAAAATTTAAATTTAATATCTTCATGAAAAATGTACCCATATCTCTCTAGTTTAATCCAAATTAAGAATCATCTTGTCTGGATAACTAGAGAAAATGTTATGGCTAAAAGACTTAAGCATACTCAATAAATATGCTACTGCTATATTTTCTAGATCATCTTCCAATTTTTGATTACAGATTTTATCCTAACACATCTTATACTAAGATCTCCCCTTCTACTTCATTTACTCCTCATTCTTAACTCCATTTCAACTCAATATCATTCATAAAGAATTTATAGTCCATAATTGATCATGAACACTAATAACAAAACATACACATATATACCCACTCATCATCAACTTACTACATTCACTACCTTAATCTTGTCTATCATTTCTAATTCAGGAATTCTCCTTTTTCTTTACTCATAACTAATCACCAACAATTTCTCATTTAATAGTTATAACTTCTAAGAAAAGTTCAGGGTCCAACAAGAGCATTCGCAATAGTTCGTCTTGAGATTAAGGTAATGTCGCAAGCAAAGTCATGTACTTTACTTCAACATCTGCATAAGCTAGGTAACCTCCAAAATATAATTCTTGCATCATGTTATTAACTAAAATAACATGTTGTGTTAGACCGTCTCCAGGCATTAAATGCATGTTAACTAATTATATATATATATACTGCCAATACGTCCCTTCTATGCCTCACATCAAATAAGCTTAGGTGTCCGCTTAATAATAGGCATCTTCCTGAAAAAACAAATTTTTAGGACTTAGAAGAGTGCACAAACTAACAAATTATTTTGTCTAACACATAACGAACTCATGCTCATATTATGGAAACAAATTAATTCTATTAGCAATATATTGACCTATTCAAATTATGCTATTAATTTCTAATCAATTAGAAATTTATTTCTAATCTAATCATATTCAAATATGAATAATTCAAATAGAATGAGAAACTTATTTCTAATTTAAATTATAATTGAACTAATCAATTTATCTTGGTTTAATTAGAAACTAATTTCTAATGAAATTCCTTTCTAATTTCAACCAAACAAAATTAATTTTAATTTTAATTAGAAAACGTATGTCTAATTTTAATTCAAAAAAATAAAATTAAAAAACTCATTTCTTATTTTGTTGATTTTAAAAACTTATTCCTAAGTTTATTTTAACTAAGCAAATTAGTTTACTGTATTAAGAAAAAATAATTAAGTTAGTTAAATTAATTTCTAACTAATAATATTATAAATTAATTTAACTAACTTAATTAGTTTGTGTAAATTAGACAACGTATTTCTAATTTTTTATGTTACATTTAATTGAAAACATATATTCAAAAGACTTAACCCGGTTATTATTACACATATATGCAAAACAACATTTGTTAAGTCTTTTGGTTTCTTATAGTTAAATGTTTAGTAACTTTTGAGAGAGCACTGGTCCATCTGCCACAAATCGTTGATTTATATATGGCGTGCTCCTTTTGTTTTTGTTTAACGATGTAACCTTTTGAGAAAGGCCATGTGTCTTCTTCTTCTTTGCGTTAAGTTTCTGCGTTTTTGTTTTTCGTTTCTTCTCTTTAGGATGCTTTAAAGTAGAATTACTATAATACCGTTTATGAGTGTATTTAATTCATTATCTGATGAGTTTCCTCAGGTTAAACAAGCTCTGAGGTTCAAATACGATAGTTTGGATCGACTAGAAGGAAGAAAAAACTTAGAATGGCATCAACTTGACAATACTAAACTTCTTAAAACATCTTATAGGTGAGTTGAGTGAAGTTTCTCGTATTCTATTGTACATGACATAGAATACATGATCAAGGGTCTGTTCTAGTTTTTTTTTCAAAAACCCTTTTTTGAGTTCTTGTGTCATTTCAGGACTCAAGTCAACAACAAATTGTTCTTAAAATTGTCTCTTCGAGATTTCAACATGTGCCAATCCATGTACAGGGAAGAACTTGAGCAACTTGTGAGGTACACCAATTTCCATTGTTTAAAGTATTAGGAATTTTTTTTGTAGTTTTTAATTTTTTTCAGAAAAATATATTTTTGTAGGTTTTGAAAAAAAAGGATGATAAAATATACGGAAAAGAACATCACATATAAAATTTTAAATTATTAATTTTAGTCACATTTAATTGGTTTAAATCAAGTTTAAAAATAGATTTGGATTGTTATATGATTAGTACATATATGATATTCATATTGCTTGTTATTACAAAAAAATCTTTTTAAATTTTAATAATTTTATTAACTTGGGAGGTATAAAAATTTATGTTGTTGTTTTCTTGTTGTTTAAAATTTTTTAAAAGACCTCGAAATTTTAAAAAATTTGAAGTTTTTTCTTATAATTTTCAACTTTTCAAAACTTTTATACTTCAATAGAACTTTTATACTTCAATAGCCATAAAATATATACGACATAAATATAATATGTAGATTAATCAAGTACTAATTATAAGATGATTCAATCTAACTATTAATTTATTAATTATTTTAAATTATTGATTTCAATAGAGTTTAATTGATTTTCTAACCAAACTCTATAAGATACGGCCTCTAAAAATCTGAAAATTATAAAAAAAATTGAAAATTTTTAAAATTAAATTTTCTAAGAGTTTTTACACTAAATGTGTATAGGTTATTTCTTTTATATAATCAGAATAACAGAAAGTTGACTTATATTATGGTGTTATGGAATCAGATGGGTGGAGGAGAGCAGAATCGGAGAACTAAAATTTGCGAGGCAGAAGCAAACCTACTGCTATATGTCTGCTGCTACGGTTTTGATCGCCTCTGAAGACTCAGAGGCTCGCATATCCATGGCCAAGAACTCTGTCATGGCAACTATTATCGACGACTTGTTTGATTTCGCTGGTTCAAAGGAAGAATTGGAGAACATGCTTAAATTGTTTGGAAGGTCTGAGATTGATCTTTTTACCTTTCTCTGTAATGAAATCTGTGTCTGGAATTGGAACAGACCCGTGATCGAGAAACCTTTCTGTTGAATTTCCACAGGTGGCAAGGAGATTTCAGCATTGGTTACTGCTCAAAAACTGTTGAGATATTGTTCTCTGCACTTGAAGCCATGATCAATGAGCTTGGCTCCCTAGCTTCTCGTCGACAAGGAAGAGATGTGACACACCATATGGTCAAAATAGTGGGTGTTCCTTAAAAACATACATACTCTATTTCATAATTCACATGATTCCAGGACAAGAACTGAAGTTGAATTTGATGTGCAGTGGCATGATTTGCTGAGTTCTATGATGAAAGAAGCAGAGTGGGCTAGAGAGAATTGTGTCCCAACGTTGGAGGAATACATAGAAAACTCCATCGTTTCATTTGCACTAGGACCTGTCATGCTCGTACCTCTGTTTTCCATTGGACCGGTGTTGTCTGAAGAAGTGCTTGCGTCTGTAGAGTACGATAATCTCTTCCGACATGTAAGCTTAGTTGGTCGACTACTCAATGACCTTGCCTCTGTTAAGGTAATCACAACGTGAAACACCATCGACCACTTCTTCCAAGTTTCTCTTAGCTTTTTCTTTCTTATGCTAACTGAAAAATGAACGATTTTTGCAGAGAGAAAGTGAACAGGGTAAGCTGAACAGTGTAATCCTGAGAATGCTTCAGAAGTCCATGACTGAAGAAGAAGCATTGAGCGAAACTAAGAGACTGACAGAAAGTTACAGAGTGGAGTTGCTACGAATGGTGTTGGAAACAAAAGACAGTGAAGTCCCAAAAGCTTGCAAGGATGTCGTATGGAGGATGAGCCACGTTTTTCACTACTTCTTCAACGAGAAGGACGGGTTTACCTGCAACAGGGACAAGCTTAAAGACGGGAAGTCTGTTCTCTGGGAACCAGTGACTGTTCCTCAAATTCTGTCTTTCGATTAGCAAAAATAAAATAATTGTGGCCTGGATTTGATCTTCTGCTTCATGTGTTTGCCTTCTAATTTGATCACCTTCATCTTTTACCTTGGAATCTGCTTGGGGTTGCCTGAACTGTTTTGGATTGTTATGTTATTTTGGAGGAACATTCTGATTATTGTTCACAAGTGCTGTTTCATAGGCCAAAATTAGCTGTATTTTTTTATATTTGATATCGAATTTCAAATCGTTTCATTGTTTAAGTCATGAAAATATAATAAAAAGAATAAGAAATAATACTAAATTTTCAATTTTTGACTTTTAAAAATAGAAAAGCAAAAGAAATTATTATTAATTTAATAATGATGATGATGTTAATAATTTAATATAGGATTTCGTAACTAAATGATATGGAGCCAACAATTAAGAAGGTTGATCTTTTCTTAATCATTTACTTCTTTTTCTAAAGTTGAAAAAAAATTGACTTAAATTTAATATTCTGATACAACAAATCAACTATTTAAGTATTTAAGTGCCTAACAACCCAAATCTAATAAAGTCTATGATCTGATCACAGAAAGAACATAGTTTGACTTAACTTGATACCATTCTTGAAAAGAGACAAAATTATTATAAAAAGTTCGAAGACTCAATGAATCGAGGAAAGAATAATATTTAATATTTGTAAAAATAATTTAATAATATCAATTAATATAATAAAATTTTACTTTTTTAAAAATATTTTTAGGTTTATTTATTATGATATTTTAATGATCGGATCAAAAGTTAACTCGATAAAATAAAAAATTTAAAGTTGAAATGTTCAACCTTACATATAATAAAAGTTGAACAAATTTAAAGAAAGAATTTGATATAAAATTAAAGGAAGAAATTAACAATTTGACTTTTCTATATGTTAAACAAAAAAATATATCTAAACTAACATTACAATAAGTTCAAGACCATACACAACAATAGAAAGCCAATCTAACACAGCTTATATACATAACCAAGCTAAATGTGCCAACTATACTTTATGTCGACAGATAAGGTAGTGTGCAGATTTTTTGCTATTAAAAAAGATCAAATCTAATTAATTATGTTCTCCACAAGCC
>JANZLF010000007.1:31042302-31059900 GCA_026546835.1 Erythroxylum foetidum | reverse complement strand
TATCGATTAAACTTCTTAAAATTTAAAATGTGCTTGATTAAAGAGTCCAAAAAAAGAATGAAAATAGTAAGAAACGAAAACAACTGAGTGGTAATATTTTATATTAGATGAAACGTATTTCAATTTCTGAATTTATGACATTGCTTCAGGTATGACAGGAGCTGTCACCGACATGACGCACACCAGCATCACACGTCTTTTCTTTTTTCCTAATTATTTATATATAAAATATATTTCAGTGTCAAGCCCAACTTTTTTTCTAACTATGTATAATAATTATCTATATATAATATATTTATACATAATACATGATAATTATTATATATATATATATGATTTATTGTAAAATAATGAAAATAATTTATAATGTAAATATAATAATTAATTATTTTATCAAATTTTTGATTTATTTTTCTAGAATTATTGTATTTTTACATTTCATTTTATTTTTACATTTAATTAGATATTTTAATTTATATTTAATTATATTACAAAACATAATTAAATTATACTTTCAGCACATTATGTAATTGAAGATATATTGATGCAAGTAAATGCTAGAATATTTTTTCTTAAGAGCTATTGAAAAAATATTATTTCATGCTTGATTTTAAATATTTTGTTATCATAAATAGATGAATAATTTAAATATTATTAATTTAAATATATATTAAATTTATATTTTTTAATATTTTTAAAAAATTAAATAATATTAGTAATATCAGTAACCATTTCCTTATCATTAATTATTGTTATAATGATTATGACATTTTCTTATGATTATATTCATTATAAGCAATATTATTATCATTGTTGAGTCCAGGTCTCCTGTTCAATATTATGGTGTCTTATTGTGTCCAACAAATTTCAACCATTTATTTATGTGGGTCTCATGTAAGTTCCGCGTAGGTCCCACAAAATAAAAGACTGGGATTTCATAAGACAGAATAAGACAGAGCAATATTGGACAGAAGATCTTATCCCATCATTGTTACGAGCACTCTTAATTTTTCATATCAAATCTTTTGTTTTATTTATTTTATTCTAACCTTATTTTATTAATTCTTATCTATATATTTACTTAGAATTCATATTAACGTGTGAACGAGGTTTAATAGAATAGAAATATCATATCAAATATCATATCAGTATCAGGATATCTGCTACCTTAATTTTTGATTTCCAGCCCGATTTTTCAAAATTTTATCAGTCTTTTCACTTCATTGAGAGGAAAGAAAACACAGTTTTACAAAGCCTTGCCTTTATTACGTACAGCTGAACCTTCTGTTAAGTACTGTGACTAATACTTAACAGAACAAGTTTTCAGCTGAACATCTTCGATTGGCAGTCTGTCTTCAGGAAATGGACAATGGATGTCTTTCTCGGGCAACAAAGCACAAGGCTTAGGAGTCACACGGCTTGAAACTCCTGCGATGTCAGTGCAGTTCCATTGTAGCTCCTTAGGTTTCTGTGTCAAGTTTATTTTTACGTTAGAGACGCAAATTCCTGTGAAAGGGTCTTCTTTCAATCCTTCAAGTCTAGCAGAGTAGGTAACGTTTTCAGCTGTCATGTCCCTGTAATTTATGTTTGCAATCTTTGGCAGTGCCTGTGGATCAAAACCAGGATCAGGGTGTGAACCATAGGACCCTGTCATCCAGAAAACGTACTTCATAGAACTCATTGTCAGTCTTCTCATGTATATATCTTTCACATAACCTCCTCTTCCTCGAGCAGTTTTGATCCTGACACCGGACTGAGTATTGATTGCTGTTATGTCTTCAGCTCTGACGTCTTGGATTCCTCCTGACATTTCACTTCCAAGAGCAATTGTTGCACTGTCAGGAGAAATGCAGGTTAGTCTTCTTATTACCAGGTGTTCTGTGGGCAGACCAACTTTTATTCCATATTCGTCCCAACCGCTTTTAACTGCAACACAGTCATCTCCTGATATTATGTAAGAATCCTCAATTCTGACATTGCTTGATGAGTCTGGTAAGAAATGGTGAATGAAACACTTGAGTTTTAAGTGAAAATTTTGTATAGCCAAGAACCTGACACAAATTTGGTCGAAATTAACCTGGGTTAATCCCATCAGTGTTAGGGGAATCCACAGGTGCAAGAATCGTCAGACCCATGATCAACACATTACTGTCATGTTTCAGATTTTCTGTCAAGAACACATTACAAGGAAATAGTAGGGTTATGCAAGATCTGATGTAGGTAGCTTGCACCTGCTGTATGTGGGATGAACATTCCAGGAAGGAGAGTTGATCAGAGTGAGGTTTGATATCTGAACCTGATGACAATATAATGTCTCGATTAGATATGGTCGGGTAAGGTTTAGTTTTTGCTTGTGAAACTTGTCCCACCAGACGGCACCTTGGCCGTCAATTGTGCCATTGTTACCTGACAAAACAAGCCATGAAAATGTCAAAATCTTGTCACGATTGAACTTTTTGAATTAAAGGGTCTAGAGATAGATTACCGGTGATCACAACGTCATTGAGGTTTGTCCCTGAAATTAGACTGTTGAACCTTCCTGCAGGGGCATCTCTTCCTTTACCATAAGAGGGCAGTGCAGGAAGAGCAGGCCATTCTGCCTCATCCTGCCCATAAACACACGTTTTTCACTTCATGATTATGAAACCACAGGTTCATTCAAGTTCTGACTTTGCAAAGAAGGCCCGACCCAGCCTAACCTAAGGGCAACCTACAAAGCCCGATCTAACGGGACTCAGGCTAGACTAAAGCCTAGTAAAAATTCCAGCAAATGGGTGGGGTTTCAGGACTTGATATATTGCTAACCCTGGTGTATCATTATTTTAGTAGTTTTGCTGCTAATGCAACTCTCTTCTAGTGTCAGAAATGGAACAACTCTACTTGATTACTTTAGTTTTTGACTGTAATGTTCTAAGGATAACAAAAGGATTCAAGAAAACCTAACTATTTATGCTTCCACCCTCCATGGAAAAATAAGAACAGAAAAGGACTTGCAATACCTCTGAAGCAAGAAGAACAGCATCCGTATCAATAAAAAGAGTGAAATTGCTGGTGAGATTAAAGCTCCCTGTTAACCATTTTCCTGCTGGTACAATAAGCTGTGCTCCACCATCTGATGCGTATTTGCTTAGCTGTGTAATTGCTGATTGAAATACCTTTGTGTTGGATGTTTTTCCATCACCAACGCCTCCAAAATCTGTCAGAAGTGCAATGTGTTTACGACAGCTTATTGCAGAAAAGTTTATAGTCTCCTCTTTCCTGATAAATCGGCTTTCTGCTACTTTCCAAGCAATTGATTCCAATAAGAATATGATTGAAATAATCCTGAAAACCTGTAAAAGAACAAGAACCAATCTTTATATATTCAATATTTTATCCTGAACATGATACTCACAGCGAATTGCCTGGACAACACACCTCCATTGCTTGGGGAATTCTTCTGTTTAGACTGAAAATGGTGGTATTATAGGAGAGTTTGGTCGATTCTGAAACCGAAAATTTTAACAAAAGGGTGCGAGGATCATGTGAAAATATCAAAATACTTCCATATTCTGTGTAAATCTCGATATTCCACATTCAATCATTGATTTTCATGGAAAATCAGGAGTGTTTGCTGTCTGATATCTGCCAAAGTCTAACCTTTTCTTTTGTTTTGCCTTTTATGGTAAGATATTGTCCATTTCCATTCTTGAATTGAAGACTTGTGACTTTCTGGCAAATTTCGGATTAATTTGAAAATTCATGGCTTTTTTTTTTCCTTTTGTTTTGTTTCTTTTAAAACCGAACTCATTTTGTTACCTGTTAGTGTAACCGTGAAAAATTTGAACCAATCAACTTTTCGATTCAATTCAAATATTCAATTTAGTAAAATTTTTAATTAAAAATCTATCAGTTTATTAATTAATCGATCAGTTTTTATAAACCGATTAATTTTTATTTAACAGCTTATTTTTAACTAAATTTTAAATTTTTTTATAAGTAAGAATATTATTCTTAATCATTTTTTAAATTTTTAAATTTTATTTATTCTTTAACTAGTTTTACAACATTATAATAATGGTTGAATTTTTTAAATATTAAACATCTTATTTTATCGGTTTAATTTTTGATCTGATTTTAAAATATTTAATTTTAATTTTCTTTTTTGTTGAAAAATTAATTTTTATTATTACAATTAATAATGGTACACCTAACAAGTTTCCCAATTTATCTTCCTTCTAATCATTTTTAAAACAGACATAAAGAAAAGGAAAAGCAAATTAACCAGTGGCAATAATGCAATAAATGTCAAGTGCAGTGTCTGTTCATAGGAGGATCTTCTCTTTTAAGTATTTCCACTCACAAGTCACAGACAGCCTACAAAACAGAAACTTGTGGCCTTCGTGCATTTTGAGTTTTCAGAGGCTTCTCTGTGCTAGCTCTCGCGGTTTCGCTCTTCAGAGCACGATCCATCCGCCTCCAATGGCGGCAGGATTATCAACTACATCTGTTTCCAAGCCTTTTATTTATGTTCCGGCCACCATCCTACTCCCAAAGCCCCTACATGTTTCACTATTCCGTTCTTCGGTTAGGCACCGGAATTTGTTTTATTCTGTTGGAAGAAAACCCAGTTTCGCTATCTGTGTCATCCTCCATGACCCGAGACAAAATACCCAGATCGATACTGGCGAAGAGCAAGTGCCTGAGAAGGCGAATAACCAGATCTTGACGCCTCGTGTCGCGGAGAGGCTGGCCAGGAAGAGATCGGAGAGGTTCACATACTTGGTCGCTGCAGTTATGTCCAGTTTTGGGATTACTTCAATGGCTGTTATGGCCGTTTACTACAGGTTTCATTGGCAAATGGAGGTAACTTTAAACTTCTTTACCTTCTCAGGATTGCTAACCACGCATTCTAAAATTGGGATTCGTCGTGACAATACAGGGAGGAGAGGTGCCTTTTCCCGAAATGTTTGGTACATTTGCTCTCGCAGTTGGTGCTGCTGTGAGTTACATTACATCCGTTTCCTTCTTCTCTTCTCAAAACTTTCTCGAGATTTGAGATGTACTCTAATAGCCTTTGGTTCCTTCTGGCTTCAGGTGGGCATGGAGTTCTGGGCTAGATGGGCTCATCGAGCTCTCTGGCACGCTTCTCTGTGGCATATGCACGAGGTTTGACTACACAAACACATCCATGAAAATGCAAGACTCATAGCTAAGTCTCAGCACTTCCTGACTAGCTCAATCTCAATCTATATTTTTTCTTGCAGTCTCATCACCGACCCAGAGAAGGTCCGTTCGAGCTGAACGACGTGTTCGCCATAATTAACGCAGTTCCAGCTATTACCCTTCTCGCTTACGGACTTTTCAACAAGGGCCTTGTTCCCGGTCTCTGCTTCGGCGCAGTGAGTGCTCTACTTCTCCAAGCTTTATGGGTTTGGCTTAGTTTAAGATCAGTTTCGGTTTAGTAATAATACTGAACGGGACGTTAAAATCATCTTCTTGCAGGGTCTTGGAATCACAGTTTATGGTATGGCCTACATGTTTGTCCACGACGGTCTAGTTCACAAGAGATTTCCAGTGGGTCCAATTGCCAACGTGCCTTACTTAAGAAGGGTAGCTGCAGCACATCAGGTAACACAATCAATCCTTATATATAAAACAAAAAATAAATCTTCATTGGATGTTAAAATTAAAAACTAACGTTAAATCTGTTGAATTTGGATTTAAATTTATACTCAATTTTGATATTTTTAATTAGTATAAAATTAAATTTGATTTAATTAGAAATAATAGTAAATTAAATTATAAATCGGGTTTGTGATCAAATTACCGTTTATTATTCCGTTCGCTTGTAAGGAGGCAGTTTCTTCGCATAGAAAAATGGTAATAAGAATGATAGTGAATACAGTGAAAAATGAAAATAGATATAATCATTATAATTATGATGAGTGACTAAAAAAAATGAATGATTAATACCACCGTTAATAATTGTTAATTTGTTAAATTAATCCCTATATTCCTTAACCAATCAAGTACTCCCAAGTATATTTTGTTTCATTACAGAATTGAGTCTTATTGTCTGACCATCCAACTTGCTTGTCGTTTTCGTGCTCTGTTTCAGCTCCACCACTCAGACAAATTCGAGGGTGTCCCTTACGGCTTGTTTCTTGGACCTAAGGTGGGTCTCTAGTTCTTATTGTTTATGGTCACTTCTGTTTAGCCCTTCAACTGTAAACTAGCAAAGTACATTCCCTGTCGTGTGGGACTAAAGATGTTATCTAATGTGGTCCAGGAACTCGAGGAAGTTGGAGCCATGGAAGAATTGGAAAGGGAGATCAATAGGAGGAGTAGGTCATATAAAGGCTAAGATCTAATTAGGCTCCAAGTTTTGTTTAATTATCATGTAAAGCAACGTTGTTAAAATATAGGATAGTGTGTAGTATATATTTTTTATATAAAGATAAAAAATTCAAAATTGTTTTAGTTCAAAATTAATCAATTTAATTAAATTTAAAGTTTGATATTATACGTAAAAATGTTCCAACGAATAAGTTTGAGATTGTTTCAATCAAATTGGCTAACGAATAAGTTTGAGTCTGTCTTGACCAAAATAAGCTTCAGGTTTTGTTCAAACTTTTTTTTTTAATTTTTGATTTTGAGCCTAAACTCAACTAATTCAATGCTCAATATTGAACCAAATTCGATCAAACTTTACACTATTCGGGTCAGGTTAAACTCGAATTATATATCTTAGGCCTAATTGTAATTGAACTTCAAGTCGAGACTGAACTTAATTATACTTATTATTATTATACTTTATGCCTGAAACTCAATTAAAAATTTTAAATATGGTCCAAATTTGAATGGAGACATCATGGTACGACCGATTTCTTTTTTATTATTATTACAAAAGAAAGGTTACAAATACGATCACATGTGATGGGAGTATAAAGTCCTGTCCGCATCATGGTACAGAAGCTCCTGAACGGCTACCGGAGGTGTCTTAAGAAGGTGTAGGCTCGGAGTTAAGAAAATAACACACGTCGCTAGCCTGTCAGCGCACTGGTTCCTCTCGCGCTCAACATGTCGCAGAGCTACCTCCCAGTCTCGCTGTAACAGCTCTTGAATACCTGCAACCAATAAAAAATCCCCAGTCAGAATTCGCTGAGAAGAGGAAAGTATATTAATGACCTCCAGCTAATCGACTCAAGGGCAAGGCGACGGAAACTTTTGTCCCAAGCCAACATGAGTCCAAAATGGACCCCACAAAGTTCTGCTGTGAGGGGGAACATCGATCGAACCTCTGCTGGAAACTTTCACACCATTGTCCATATCGATCCCGAATTAACTCTCCAGTTGACATCTGACCTGCCCTTGATGGGACTGTCATATTCATATTCAATTTCACCCAACCCTCTATTAATAGAGGCCAACCCAGCGGACTTCCTACTGGCAGAATATAACTTGAGAAAATACCGGATTTCATGAGATGAGCTCCGGAAATTCACTCAACTGAATTATCAATACACGACAAGAGAGTTTATATTTGACTATTTGAGGTTTTGTTTCATCTAAAGAATGGACAGCAGATAAGAATGTGTACTACTTTGTGTAATGGACCAATGTCCTATCGCTAAAGTTATCCATATCTTGATGAGTGTTGGATTACACTGAGCTGTAATGTCGTATACTTGTTGGGGGAAGAGATACCGGTTACCACTTTTTCAAGCCCAGGATAATATTATTTATTTATTTTAGAATTTAATAAATAATATTATTGAAGGGGTCGTCGGGCTGACCTTGTAGTGTACACGTGTAATCATCTACCTCGTATTTCGAACCCATTTAGTAAAAGAATAGTTGACCAGGGAAGACGTGTTACTGTAATGATGACAATTAACAGAAAACGAAGAGCTTGTCTTGACTAGTTGCTTTTCCGTTCATTTAAAACATTTGTAATTAAATTATTAATTTATTAAATAAGTTAATAATTTATTATATACACCTTTGTTTAATATTAGCGTACATGTTAAAAATTGATCAGTTGTGATTAGAGATAACAATGAATTTTCAACTCGATTAATATACGCACTATTTTATCCAAAAATTGATATGAAAGTTAAAAATTAAATTTTAAATAGATGTTAAAAAATAGACATAAAAGTGGATATAAGTTTAGATACGAGTTTAGTGATAACCCGAATCGATAGATACTCATATCTTACTCATTTTTTGTTAACTCTAGTTTTTCTATTTGGTTACTTAGTTCATTGTTTAATCGAAAAGGCACTTAAAGTTAACTTTATAGTCATATCCAGAAAGTGTAAATTAAAAAAAAAGATTAGATTTAATTCCATATTAAAAAATCAAAATTAAGTTAATTATAATTAAAATTAAATTTTAGTTTGAGTTTATATATATATACGTATATATACATGAGTTGGCATCAAGAGGCATAAGGCAATCAAGTTTCGAGTTGAAATAGGGTTAAAGATAACCATTGAAACAGTGCCCATGCAGAGTAGCACTTCAATCATATCAGATACAGAGTGCTTTCGAAGTCTATCCTGAGGAATATTAAAAGATTGACAGGTCAAGACCTAACTGTTCTATCTCCATTCAGTTTACTTTTATAAAGAATGGTCTCCGTTTTGTGAAATTCTAATGTCAATGACCATGGAATATCTTATCCCTAGCAGAAGGAACTTTTCTGCCTGCAACTCCAAGGTGACATTTGGACCGACCATCCGACATTATCCCTATAAAAACTCTGAAAATGGAACCTGTCGATCTGTTGGCATCTCAACTGAAATTTCAGAAGTCAAAACTTGGAGCCTAAGAAAGGTTGGGAATTCAGGTAACTCGGACAGTCTTTTAGCATGAAAAGTCAAGATCACTTCGTTGTTAAAAGGGATTAACAGATCCAGGAAAAGGAACGGCTAAAAGCCTAAGGACAATTGAATAGTCTGTCAATTGTCGAACTGCCCAACAATGGTGATCAAAAGAGGTGCCCAAAGAGGACACAAAGCCCAGTCTGTTTGGTTGCTTGGAAAATGAAGGAAAGTTTAGGCAAAAGGGAAAGTGGAATTTTCAATTGGATCCCACAATAACAAACAGGTAAATCAGTTCCTCCTACATAATGAGTTAAGCTAAGCTGGATTTTAATTCATTATGCAAACTAAGCATGATAGATTGTTCTAACATTATAGTGACTTTGACTACTTAACTTGGAATGGATATGATTATGCCGTAGCAAATTTACCTAATGTGTGTTTATAGTGGGGTCAGCATAGGCCTGAGCCCGGAAAAGTTTCAGGTCCAAACCTGATTGAACTGAGCTCGACTCATTAGCATATTTATCTGATGTGTCTTTATAATAGGGTTGGTATAGGCCTAAACCCGGAAAATTTTCAGGTCCGAGCCTGATCAAACTGAGCTGCCGAGCCTGATCAAACTGAGCTCAGCTTGTTAGCATATTTACATAATGTGTGCCTTATAGTGGCGTTGGCATAGGCCTGAGCCCGGAAAAGTTTCAGGTCCGCCTGATTAAACTGAGCTCGGCTCATGCGGGACCAAGCAAACCTGAGAGTATTATACAGGGAGCATCGTCTGCTTGTATTAACTTTTGTGCGAAGTTTGCAAGTATTTCACCATTGAAAATCTCGCTTGAGCTGCAATGTGTCAAGAATGTCCATTAAGAGATCAGAATGCAGAGTCCAGGGGCTTACAATTTCTTTGAATATAAACATTCCAAGTGATTCTTTATGCTGTCTGCAGTAATATCTTGGGATGAAAAAAGTCCTGAGCCAAAAAAGCAGGGATTTTCCTCATCCTTTTTCCATTCTGAAATTGCATCAGGAAAGACCTCTCAGCTTCTCTGCAATCTCAAGGCACTTGCCTGTGGTTATTATGAACTTATACACCAAAATCAGACAAATCGAATGATCCTTAGAACCTGAATCAAGATTGACTATATTCTTTACATAGGCCAAAAAGGCTCATGGAGAAAAAGAGGTATGGAACGGTTCGTTAAACCTCAGAATTATTCAGAAACAAAAGGGCAATCTTTCCCCAACATGAAAGGAAAACACTTGAACCAAATTCATCAAAACTTGGAAGCAAGGTACATGATACATGTATCACTATTAAATTGATGCTAGAAAAGTTGCTATCTGCTAGAGGAACTTGGAATCAAAACACAAACATACAATAACCAACTATACAAAACTTGGAAGTAATACTCTTTATGAGTTATAACCACAAACAATTACCTGAATCTAGCAATCCTAAGCTCCATTTCAATACCTATCCACCAAAGAAGGAGAAAAACCCACGTTTTTTGGGCTCCTCCTCGACCATAACAGCTTTCATGGTGTCCTGCTCCACAAGTCTCCAAGCAGATTGTTCAAAAGCTAGACCAGCAAGTGTAGGAGGCTTATTCAACACAAGTGGGTAACCTCTGTTTGTGCTCCTAATGACCTCGGAATCCTCAGGAATCATACCCAACAAAGACAATCCCAACATCTCCTGAACATCAAGCACAGACATCATGTCCTCGCCTTTGATCATGTCTGTCCTAACCCTGTTCACAATCATCTTTATATCCCGAATCCCGTCACATTCCAACAACCCTGTAACTCTATCTGCATCTCTCAAACTAGTTATGTCCGGCGTCGTCACGAGCACTGCCTCATTCGCCGGCGTTATAGCGGTGATAAACCCTGCATCGATTCCGGCGGGACAATCAATGAGTATGAAATCTGGGCAACCTTCGGGCCTCGCTTTAAGTGCCTCCACAAGCCAAACCAGTGCTTTACCGCCGAATCCCAATGGAAGCTTAGACCTGGGTTTTGAGATGCACAAAAGCTCGAAATTCGACCAACGTTTGTCTCGAACCAGAGCTTGGTCAAGCCTGCAATCACCATTCAGAACCTCCACGAGCGTGTAGTTTACGCGGTTCTCAAGCCCAAGTAGAAGGTCAAGGTTGCGGAGTCCGACGTCGGCGTCGACGGAGACAACGGAGAAGCCGAAGCGAGCCAAGGAGAGTCCGACATTGGCGGTGGTGGTGGTCTTGCCAACGCCGCCTTTACCTGAAGTAATCACGACAACACGTGGGGTCTCGCCGGATAGTTCAGGTTTCCTATTGTATTGGAGAAGGGATTGGGTAGTGAAATGGTGATGGGGTCTTAGGGTTTGGGTTTTGGGAGTGAAATGTTTGAATGGTGTAAAGGAGTGAAGCAATGAGGGTTTTGAGCAAGTTGGGATTGGCCTAAGAGACATGATTGAAAGAAAAGCTTGTATCTTTGTGTGTGAATGGTGGGTGTGCGAGAGAGTGATGATTTACCCTACCCCATAGCCAAGAGGAGGATCATTTGAGGAAGAAGACTTTGGGTTTTAGAAGATTTGTGCTTGTGTATATAAAACAAGAGGTTATTGGAAAAGCCCACTTCATAAAACATGATGGACTTGGAACGTGTTAAGCATTTGGGTCAAAGTGACCCATCCAAGATTAATTATAATTTTAGGGTGCCTTTTGCTAATCAAAAAATTAAAATTGTTATAAACCTAGTTTAGATATCTTGAAATTTTAGTTTTTAATATGCCATTCGGGATAACCTTAGTTAGAGGGTGTTCGTGAAAAATAGAAACCAGAGGTACGTAATGTTGATATTGTTAGATCATATGAATCGAGAAATCTTTCTTAAACTTACGGAATCTTTCACTAATAAGCCTCAAAGGAGCGGGTTTTCTAGCCTTGCAAGAGTTAATTACTTAAATTAGTCAACAATGTGTGTGAATTTCTCATTTAGTCCTTGAAGTTATTTGTCACTCCACTTGACCTACAATTGAAACCCAATGAATTGAAACCTTCTTCACTATCCAAAGCCAATTTGATCTCCAATACAATTTTTCAAGATTCAGAATCTGGACCATCCAAGGAATTTAGAAGCGTGATTGGACGGCCAAGATTAAACTTACTGTGGGGGCCCACTCCAATCTGTTCTGTCTTGCCAAGTGGCTTGACGTTAGCTGAGACGTCAATGTACCCATAACTGAAACGTGTAAAGATATCGTTGGCTAAGACAATTGCCCTCACTATTACATATCCTCTCTTCGGTCTTACTCTTTCTTTGCTTATATCTCTTCGTATCTGCACTTTATCAAGATCCAAACGCTCTGATTTGTAACCCTAAATTCTGTCCTTCTCTTCTCTTCCTGATTTCGACGAGTATAGGGAAAGCTTGAGGCACTCTCACTCTGTCTCTTCCATGTAATGAAGGTTCAAACTTGATGAAGTTTGCGGTGCTTGTCTTGTGTTTTTAGTGGATTGTTTTGCCAATTTCGATCGTATGATTGCTTACATCTTAAAGTTGGTGGCTTTTTGTTAATGGGTTTTCGGATCTGATCTTTGTATAGGACCTTTTGGCTTTTCATGGTTGTAATCTGTATACTTTTATGTAAAGTTAGATTGTGAATTGGGGTTGTGGTTAATAAGTGTTGGCACAGTTCAGATTACCGAGTGGTTCTTTGTTCGTATGGTAGGAGATCTTTTCTGGAGTTGCCTACTTGAGACGTATGAGTTTCTCTGTTTTTAAATGCTTACCTTTTGGCTAGAATTGATTCTTAGTCAGATACGAGTCACAGTTTGTGGGTTGTTAATCTTCCGGTGATTGTGGTGTGGTCTTCAATTATTACGTATATGGTAAAACTTCTAAATCAGAGATATGACGGAAGATTGTGAAAACTTTTAACAAGCTTAAGGGACTATCGAAACCATACCTAATTCGTTTATTTGTAGTTTGTAGATCTCACATGATTTCGTTTCAGTGAAGTTCCATGAATTGATCTGATCTTTTACAAAACCGACCCCATTTGATTGTATCTGAGCCCAATGTTACTATGGTAACCT
Source organism: Erythroxylum foetidum (assembly GCA_026546835.1). Lineage (NCBI taxonomy): Eukaryota > Viridiplantae > Streptophyta > Magnoliopsida > Malpighiales > Erythroxylaceae > Erythroxylum > Erythroxylum foetidum. Next base: position 31,047,011 of record JANZLF010000007.1, on the reverse strand, counting down.
GTGTAGCACGTTTTCGTTCGTGGCTTTCCATTTAATTTTTTTCTTTTGAAATCTTTCCTTTCAATTGCAGTGATGTTTTAGGCTTTTAGCTATGTGCAGTGATCCCAAAAATGGAAGTTGTGAATGTCTTGGTTGCCCGTTGCTCAATTGTGTTCTCTGTATGTCTATGTTCACTACTCTTTATCTTGTTTTGATCTGCTGATACTCATGACATTGTCGCATTTCCAACTGCAGTAAAGGAAGGCCATGTGAGCTGCCTGAATCAGAATCCGATCGCTGCTGTTATTGCTTTGATTTTTGTTCAATATATTTTCTTAGTTATAATGAGTAAATGCAAGGGTTGTGGGAAGTTGGGGACAATGGTGCCTGGGGATGGGTTTGTTAGTGGCTACCATGTTTCCCTTATGTTGTCCCCTGTCGTCTCTGTTTGGGATTGTATTGTTCGAAAGAAGAGGTATTCCTTCAGGCCCGAGTGGGTGTAGTCATTGATTTTCCTGGTTTTGTTTGTTTTGATTACTGAAACTAGGCAGTAAGTATTTAGTGTTAAACAGAGGACAGAGAAGAAAAAGAGAGACAAAATTATGGGAAAATGTTTAAATGTTAGAAAATATATTCTAGCATAGGTAGAAAGTTGATAAACAGACAGTAATCATAGTTGGCAGTTTCCATGGAGAGCATACCGTGCAATAAGGTGCAACCTGTTGTCAGAAAAGTTAAGAAGAAGCAGATGAAAGGTGAGCTGGACCATCTCAAACGGGCAGAGAAGAAGAAAAGGCGCTTAGAGAAAGCACTTGCTGCGTCTGCAGCTATTCGATCTGAGCTTGAGAGGAAGAAAGAAAAGAAGATGGAAGAACAGCAGAGGCTTGATGAAGAGGGTGCTGCAATTGCAGAGGCTGTTGCTCTGCATGTGTTGCTTGGTGAGGATTCTGATGATTCATGCAATTTTGCTTTAAACAAAGAAGTGTTCACCTCCTGGAACTGCAACAACGAAATTGAGCTCGTAATGGCTGAAGAGAAAGCATGCCTTCCTTACTTGGGCTGCACAAGGAGTTCACTTGAAAGAATTGGGTATGGAGCTGATCGTAAATGGGATGATATCCAAAATGGTGATTGGTCGTTTTCATATGGTTCTTTTAGAAAGGATCTTCATTCACCATACTTTGACGGTGGAAGTTGTGGGACTACAGAGTTCTCAGCTGGTCTTATTGCAGCTCAGGCTGTTTCATCCCTTAAGATAGCAGAGGAGGCCTGTGCTGATGCAATTGTCTTCAATTGAATGCCAGGAGGGGCTTCATAACCAGTATTTTGCTTTCTTTGCTGGGTCTTTGGTTTTCTTCAGGATAACACTATTGTATATATTCCCAAGTTTCTCGTTGTCTTGCTTGCATGTTTCTCCCTATCAAACAAATGTTGTACTTTGGTGCTTTCTGTTGCCTGTTGGTTTCTTTCAAATGCTCTTTGTATTCTTGTTCTTGTTGATTTTTACCATTGGAGCAACCTATGGCATCCTTAGTGGGAAGTGGTATCTAGATGTTCTTAGTTATTTTACTTGAATTGCAAAAAAGATAGCACTAATCTGCTTGAACATTGTGGAATTTGGAAACAGTAAACTTAACTGCATTAGTTGCATGAACTCATGAAGTTAAGCCTATACGTGAAGGTTTCCTGCTACTTCAATGACTAACAATGCAATCTGCACGGCATAAAGTGCACTCTCGTCTCCCCATCACTTTCTTCCGTTGAAGCCAGTTAAGAGTACAATTCAGGCCAATATTAACTCATTTCCTCGAGGAAAGTGACACATCATCTAACGTGGACACAAACATGATTAAAAGCTAATTATAGAATGCCTCATGAATCTCAATCCAGATATCAAATATTATCAACGGTAATCTGTTGTGTAGAGAACACTTCAAATCAATAGGCTTTTGGATGTACTACGATCCTTCAGACAAACATTAATAAAGATTCGGTTGAAAGAACAAATGAGAATTTTGCAGTTGCCACACAATGAATAATACTATTGGCTTTTCTATTATAAGCATTCCATCGTGCCGTATCCAAAGATGCCAAAGAAAGTGAATTTTCTTTCACACCATATTCATCATTGATTCATGTACCAGTAGTTGTTCAGACAATTGTCATCGTGAATTTTGGCCAATTGGTAGATCCAATCTTTGATCTTGTTGCTACTGAATAAGCACATCTTCGTACTTATTTTCAATATCTGAGCTACTTGATGGTTTGGCACCAGATGTAATCAGGTTCTTGAACCATGTAGCCTGAACTCTAGGGCTTCCTCTGTTTGAACTGCTAGGGGACTTGGGAGCTGAGCCATTGCTTGAAGCAACACCTAAAAGGAAGCGATATGCCACTTTACTTGCTGATACAATCTCTGTCTTAGCTTGTCTCAACTGTGATTAAACCACCCAAAGAAGTAAAAAGATGTTAATTGCCTCAACACAAATGTTAGTGACAAGAAATGGTAAGTGCTGATGATGGATACAATAAAACAGTTGCCCAAAGGAGATAAAATTCAAACAGAAAACATTCAATTCAAAAAATTAGTAGTCATTATGTAGGACAATGATCGATACATTTTGACTGCTAGTAATAAGTAAATGCTGATCAGTATAACATACAGGAACAAAAGAGAGCATCTCACCCTTATTGCTGTGTTTCCTGCTACTTCCATAGCAGCATCACCAGCATTAGCAAAGCGATTAACCCAACCTGTTAATAGTACAAGTGTAACACACATTCCAATAGAAACAACATTACTAAGACTATAACTTCAAATCACATCAGAAACTAGAATATACATGCATCATGACCGATAGAACATCCTGTTTATAATTCATAACTGAGGCATTCTCACAAAGAAATATGATTCTTTATGAAATAAGGTACCTGGAAGTTTTGGCACACCAAGCCTCTCACAGAACTCATCGCAGAAGTGATTGCAGTTCTTAGCTAACAAGTCGTATGAATTTCCAGGCCATTCTCTACTCAGCTCTCGCAAGATCTGATTTACCTTAAAGATCGAAAAGTTTGTCCTTCCTAGAACAATGCTCTCACGATATGTATACATCGGATTCCTTTTAGAAGGACAACTGAAAACTCCAGTTCCATGATCACAAAATCCAAATGACCATTCGTCATCTCCATATACCTACAAAATATATAGCATAATCTATTAAACTAGGCATTCAAAGGCAAAAAGATTAAGTGCGAATTTGACCAAATTCGACGAAGTACACAAAATTATGTAATGAACACCATCTTCGTCTTCTTTTGCATATGAATCTCTTTCTAGAACCAAGCACTTCCTAGTTTTGGCCAACATTCAGCGATTGGGTGGCATATTTAACATCAATACCATGAAAACCGCAAAAGCAAGACTGACATGAGAATCAGTAACAAACTCCCGGATCTACCCAAGTAACAAGATTCTACTATTGCTTAAAGGCGCGCATTTCAGAGTCAAAAGACTCCATCTTGAAGAAAATAGCCGTTAATAGACACAAATACAAACCCAAAATGATCTCATCCAACCAACACTGGCAAATAAATCCCGATAGAAATCAAACAGAAGCAAGTACGACCACGACGACAACAACAACAACCTGAACAGCGCTATGGAATATGCCACCCAGACCTATCCCGTCCTTGAAGATCTTGTTGATATTCATGATTGTGTTGTTCGTCTTATCCGACCCACTATTCGTCACATCGTATATATGCAACGTAACCTCCGTCATTGTCACCCAAACCACAGAAACAAATCAAAAAAAAAAAAAAAAGTAAACCCAACTCCTAACCCTAAACGAAAATTCAAATCATCTTCTCCTCCACTCAACTCCCTCTCGCTCCAACACTCTGCACAGCCACTCCAGAGCGCGAAGAATGATGCTTCGAACTTCGAACTTCAAACTCTACCTTTAACTGTGATTTGATTTCGAAACTTTCATTTCAATTTCAAATCCCATTCTTCTCCGAACTGCTTTTTTTTTTAAAAAAAACCTTCTTGCATTTCCATTTCGAAGTCACTAGAAATGATTAACCGATTGGGGTCAATTTGTAAATTATAAGACCTTTGAGGGCAAAGAGGAAAGGAATATCGGTCACTTTTTGAGAACTGGCCGACATTATTAGCAACATGGTTCTATGAATTATGATTAAACGCAGCTGGATACTGGTCCCCATTCCACATCAGCCGACCCGTGATTATTCAAGTTGACCGACAGGTCTCAAATGACTATACTGCCCTTGCTTTGTCCGGTTAATTGTTTATTTACAATGTCCCACCGTTCCGTCCCGCCTAAAGTTTAAAGGTCAAATTTGAAGATATCATTAATAGCATTTTATGTAATAAAAGAAATCACAATCTTTCACTTAATATTAATGATTAAAAATTTTAATTAATTTAACTGATTTAATTATAAAAATTTCTAAATTTTTCAATTTTTTAGTTAAATTTTTGACTTTTCGCTCTGATTTACTCTAATAACTCTTGTTTTAAAAAAGTGATCAATTTATTAATTAATCAGTTAATTTTTATAAATTAATAAATACTTATGAATTAAAATTAATTAATTAATTTTCAATCAACAATTTTTAATTAAACTTCATATTTTTAATAAATAAAGGTAATCTTTTTTAACCATATTTTAAATTATTTAATTTTATTTAATCTTTGACCGATTTTA
>JANZLF010000007.1:31022844-31033441 GCA_026546835.1 Erythroxylum foetidum | reverse complement strand
GAGGAGAATTCTTCTTATAAATTGGTATATCTTACATCAAGTTAACCCTTCTATTTATAGTACAAAATTTCTAAGAAAATACTATCATGATAATAGAAGTGATTCACTAACTATTAAGTGGTGCATTTGGTGCACTAACAATTAAGTGGTACATTAGCAATTAGTGGCACATCATATTATTTCTATTTTTTATAACAACAATATCATTTTTTTAAAGAAAAATAAGAAACTAGGTTAGGGTGACCTTACTTGTACTACTTGTTGGGTCATTGACCAATCAACTCCTAGTTTTTTTTTTTTAAATTACATTAGGTATCTTAACTCAGTAGGACTAATCCTAAGCTCCTAAAATATCAGCCTAATAGTCCTTAAGGAGGTAAGTCTGGAGCTTCAAGATCTCTAAATTTCCTACGTAGCCTGTACATTTATGTACATAAGGAGTCGTCACATAATTGATTGGTTAACTATTAATTGATTACTGGCTTTGCCCAGCATCAAATTCCTAGTTGCGTTCAGGTTCCCTAATAACTTTAACACCCATATTATTATTAGAAGTGATGTATCCGTAATTAATCCGATCAAGAAGTTTTGTCCAAAGGATTAGAGGATTATTAACAAAAAAAATTCCATTTCCTCTCCTGTTGAAAAATTCGAACTCGAGACCTCCTGTAAGGGAGACGTTAAGTGACCAATCAACCCCTAGTCGAATAAGCCTATTGTCATCCCCTCGTCATAAGAAGATTCGATGGTGATACAAAGTTAATGGTCAAAATTAGTTCCATTTACTTAATCAATTTGGACCTCTTGTTTTTTGTACTTGCGGAATCTGATAACAAAGGTAAAGGACAAATTAAAAGATGAGAAACTTTGTGTGAACATGAGCACGTCTTGCATTGAAATGTGTGATTCTTGGTTGGAAACCAGTTCTCGTTACAGTGGTACATCTATGTTTCACTTAATCTTTGGTTTTCCTTATCTTAGACATTAAGAACAGGTTTCAAAAAATTTAAAATTTTTAAATCACGGGTATTGAATACTGTTGATCCTTGAACCGTCTCATGACCAACTTCTTGAAGAAAAATGTAACGTAGGCCGACACTTGTTTTGTCTTCTTCTTATTTTTTCCTATACAATTACAGGCGGCGATGAAAGTATTCACTAATCCAGAGAAGTCCCCGTCGTTAGCTCCATAAACAAAGGCAGGAGACTGGGAGAGATGGTTTCAGGAGCTGAAAGTGGTGATACAAATGGAGCAACTCTTTTCCGGTCGACTCGATCAGGAATAAAGCTGCTTGTAACAGTAATCTTTCTTGGGTACTTGATCATCTGGTTGATGATGCCTATGCACACATATTATCAACACTGGTTTCCTAAGATTAGTGCGAAAACAAGGTCCACATTCTTGGGAGGAGAAGGTTCAGTTCCTGTTCCTGTTCTTAGTTCCCAGTTCCCATTAATCTCTATTTTCAGAACCTGAAGAGGCGAGTGAATAAGTTCTGTGATGCTGTTCTACAGGTTCGTGGTTGTTAATCTATACTTTCCCTGCCCTCCTCATAGCTACACTGGCCTGTATATACCTCCATCTGGGAAAGAAAATTCCTGACGATAGCTTCAGGTAAAGTACTGCTACTACTCTAAAACTTGTGTGCTCTATATATATGATCAGTCTCTTGTAATCTGACTATGTTTTCATGAACACAGCAAGAATGGTTCTTCAGGTTCAGGTTTTGGGTGGTGGAAACGAACGGCGGTCGTGAAAGGTCCCCTTGGAATCGTGTCCTGGATAGAGCTGACGTTTCTTGGCATGTTTGTGGGGTTACTAGTATGGACCTTAGCTTGGAACTTGCATGAAATGTTTGAAACTAGCGCTCAAGACGCTAAACTTGAAGGATTACAAGTGTAAAGTTCTCCTCACAGGCTTTCTTCCTCCTCCATACATTGCCTATCTTTCACAGATTCCTCAGTCCCACCATTTTTGACCTGGAAGCAACCTGTTTTGTCTTTTTGAGTATTATATTCATAATCCTTGTTTATGTTTCTATGACCTTGACAATTTTGCTCAGGTGGGAGGACAAATTGGAATGTGTAGGACTGACTTTGGGCCTTGTGGGATACGCAAGTATGGCTCTACTGTTCTTCCCAGTTACCAGACTATCGTCCATATTGCAGTTTCTGGGCCTGACCTCAGAGTCAAGCATCAAGTACCATATATGGATGGGTCACATATGCATGATTCTGTTCACTGCTCATGGCCTCTGTTACATTTTCTTTTGGGCCAAAACCCATCAAATATCAGAGGTAAACTTTTTATTTTCCCTGACTGTTTTATTCATTATCGGGTTGGATTTAAAATTCAAAGTGGGATTGGATTTAAGATCCAAACTTGAGTTGGATCATATTTGATCTTATTTTCGCTCTCTTGGATATTCCATAACTAGATTTTGAGTTTGATCACGTGTTCTAATCTGATCTTATTTTGCATATCTTACTCACTCCAAGTTGACCGCATTCCAATTTCTCAAAGAAGAAACTTAAGAAGTTGATTTTGTGTTTTCACTTGGCAGATGCTCAAATGGGACAAGTTCTTTATTTCAAATGTTGCAGGAGAAATTTCTCTGCTTGCAGGATTGGTCATGTGGCCTACAAGCCTGAAACAATTCAGAAGAAAACTATTTGAGCTCTTCTTCTACACTCACTACTTCTACATTCTCTTTGTTGTGTTCTTCGTGTTCCATGTTGGCTTCTATGGTTCTTGTATCATCCTTCCTGGTTTCTATCTCTTTTTAATAGATCGATTCTTGAGATTGTTACAATCTCAACAGAAAGTAGCCCTAGTCTTTGCGCGAGTTTTGTCATGCGAAAGTGTAGAACTCAACATTTCCAAGCTTCCAGGTGAGTTTTTGATCCATTTTAATGGAATAGTGGCTAAATTCCATTGTCTGAACATCATTGTTTGTTCTGCCAGGATTGAGCTACACTCCTATGAGCAGTATATTCATAAACGTGCCTAGCATTTCCAGGCTACAATGGCATCCCTTTACAATTACCTCCAACAGCAACACAGATCCTGACAAGCTAAGCATAATCATAAAAAGTGAAGGAAGTTGGTCATCAGAATTATACAAGATCCTATCGTCCCCTTCACCAATCGATCGCCTGGAGCTCTCTGTCGAAGGACCCTATGGACCACCTTCAACCCATTTCATGAGGTGTGTATATGCCACAGAACCAACCAGAATCTATCTTTCCATTTTCAACCTTGAATTGTCAGAACATTCCCGGACAGGACTAACATTTGTGGAACATGAAAGGGGTTACAATCTTAAAAATATATAAAAAGCAAGTGTTTTTACTGAATGTAAGAGGGAAATTTGTGACAGGCACGACATGCTTGTAATGGTGTGTGGAGGAAGTGGCATAACTCCTTTCATATCAATCATTAGAGAAGTCATTTTTGCGGCCAACACAAAACCTGACAGGACCATCCCAAGAATTCTCCTGATTTGTGCTTTCAGGAAATACGTTGACCTCACCGTTCTTGAGCTCATCCTCCCAATTTCAAGCACCAAACTTGACGTATCTCAGTTGCAGATACAAATCGAAGCTTACATAACCAGAGAGAAAGAGATCAATACAAGTCAGCAGTTGGCCTCCAGAACCATATGGTTCAAGCCAGCTTCTTCTGATGCACCAGTTCATTCAATTCTCGGCCAAAACAGTTGGCTCTGGCTTGGAGGAATAATTTCAGCTTCTTTCATCATCTTCTTGCTTATCATTGGCATTCTGATCCGATGTTACATATACCCTATTGACCATAACACCGATACCATATATCCTGCTGTTCCAAAGTCTGTTCTGAACATGGTAGCTATATGTTCGTCCATAGTGATGACTGCCTCTGGCGCATTTATTTGGAACAAGAAGCAGATGGCACGTGAAATTAAACAGATTAAGGATATGGGTTCACAACCATTCAACACACAGAAGGATTTGGAGAACATGGGAGATTACCAGTCTCTTTTACAGGTCACAAATGTGCAGTTCAGCGGAAGACCAAATCTGAAAGGTGAATGTGCATCTATCCCACCTGCACTTGATCCTATATGTTCTCAAAGTCTAAAGTCTGACATGTATTTCTCCTCTGAATCTTATGCAGATAGATTGATGAAATGTGAGGGAAAGAGTGTGGGAGTTCTAGTAAGTGGACCAAAAGGAATGAGGCAAGATGTTGCTAAAATTTGTTCATCTGATGTATCAGGAAATCTCCATTTCGAGTCCATAAGCTTCAGTTGGTGAGGGGAAGATTAAAAAAGAGTGCTAGACTCCAGGTTCTATTAAGCTATACCTGGACAGGACCTTAACGTATAGTCATATTTATTCTTGCTTATAATAACCCTATCACTTTGCCATATGATTCACTATATATCTTCCAACATAGACAACAGATGATGAAACCAAATTGCCCATTTCGGTAGAATTCCCGGTTTCCAACTTACCACCAGGGTTCAGGACATTTATTTTACCATGCTTCGACCTTCAGTTCAACAGAAGCTAGAAATGGTAGAAACCACAGAAACTAAAACATGACACACAGAAAAACCTTTCACATCTCTATTTATCTTTTATACATGAAGCACCTCAGCTAGACATTACAATAGCAGGTGTTGGCTGGGTGAAGATGATGACAATGGGAAAAAACAAGGATATGAAACAGATACAAAAAATTGAAGCGACTTATAACTTCTTAATGCAAAAATTCATAAGCAAGTCATAAGGGGTAAGAAGATAAACAATTAGTAACTCCTATACACTACGTAAAACCCATCATGTGTAATCAACGAATTTGATGGTTGCCCTCTTTGTTGAGACATCACAAAACAAGGCAAGCACAATGTGACTTAATCTGTACACCTTCTGTCACTAAAAAAAAAAACTATTCTTTATTAACTCTCCTGAGTGCATCTCTAGTTCTATCAGTTATCCTGCAGCAGTTAGCATAATCATGAATCATTAGCCACAATAATCTTTTATGTTACCGAAATCCAGCACCATCAGTGTCATATCACCCCACCCAGTGAAACATCTCATATCTTTTGTTACCTCTATTTCCATCATCTACACCTTTCATATTCAACTTACCTACCACCATCTCCCATTTCAGGAAATTTTCTAGAATGCCTCCTTGGACTAAATTGATTGTAGGAATCTGACTTGAGGGTGGGACGAGCATAACTAAACCATCGACTTTCATGAGACATTTTTGTTGGAGATTTTCTTCCTCTATAGTTTGGCAATGCACCATTTCGCTCATCATACCATTTAGAACTATGGTGTGATGAGAAACGATTTCTTGTTGAGGACTTATAGCTGTCTTCATAAGTAGCAGCAAAGCGCTTCTGAAATGGCAACTTAAGTCTCTCTGCTCTGGCATCTGATCCGTAGACCAGAGACCTGCTCTGACATCTTGAATCCACATTTTGCTCCCTCTGCAATGCATATGTAGCTGGTGAATGACACCTGGATCTTGGAGGGGATTTTCTGCGTGCTAACCCATAATGATATCGTCCTCTACTGAGGGGAGATATGCTTCTTCTATCTCTCTTTGGCAGCCAATGTGGCAGATGATTAGGACATTCAGGAGTCTCCTCAGGTATGAGTCTGTTGTATTCCTCTCTAATGCCTCTGCCAAGCTCTTGCTGATACCTTTTAAACTTACTCCTAGTGGGAACAAAATCTCTAACCGGTAATAATCTTCTAGTATCCATGGTGTAGTTATAATTCCTGATGACTGGAAACCTCCTCATATTATGTTCATACCCGTCACGAGTAGAAGAGTTCATAAATTGCCTGTGGTTGCAGCTGAAAAACCATGTATGTTCAGGCTCTGAATAATCAGAACCCCATCCACAGCCCTCTATGGCACTTCTTGGCCTAGGAGGACAAAAGCAATAAGGGCTCGAAGAGGAAGGAGAGTATCTTTGATCAGCATCCCAGTAACGTGTTGGATGATTGGCAAATCGACCTTTGCCTGGGCTTTGTGCACAAAAATTAGAAGTAATTCTATCCCTTTCCAATAACTTTTTGGAAGTATCCCCTGCTGCATCTCTACAATATACACAAACAAAAGTATCAGCACTGAAACATATGATAGCAATCAGCATGTGGGATACACGTAATGGAATAGAAGAACAAGGGCAAAATTTTCTTAGCAATGTAAAGGCAAAAGAATCCTGAAGTCACCTGTTCTGAAGTGGAATGTCATCCTTAAAACGAATAGCATCAGGCCCTTCAACATTTGACAACTCCTCCATAATCAATGGCACTGATAAACCAGCTTTTGATGAGCAGTCTTTGTCAGTAGTCACATTCAAGGTCCTTGTCCCAGTGCTTGCTGAATCATCTCTTCGAGAATCTACTGTCCTGGAATTTTCAACTCTTATCACATTATCAGTTCCTGGACTAGGTCCTCTCACAACCTTCATTTCCTTTCCACAATCCAAGCCAGAGAACCCTTTTTCCTCAAACTCAGATCCATAGTCCAACTGTTCAACACCCCAATCCTCTAATTCACTATCATCCCAGCAAAAAAGTGGATCAGATTCCCTCAACTCCCCATCCTCAAACTGTGAATCATAGCCATCCTGAAGTCCAGAAGTATTTCCAGTGACCACTTTCGTGACATGATCAGTTTGGTAACTGTTGGATTCATTGCTCTCATCAGAAGGATCTTTGACAAATTTGCTGGAAGTTTTCACATCAGCAAAATCAGAAGTTGAAGGTTCCTGGATAATACAACTTGGAGAAGAGACAAATAAGTCACTATTCCTGTAGTCGTCATCAAGCTGTTGTTCAATCTTATGGTCCCCTGTGCTTGATCTGTTAGTGCAACTGGTTAAACCTTTCATATCCACTGAAGATTGTTCATCAGTATGCATACTCGAACAGACTAATCCATGCGAATGGCTCTGACTAATTTCTTTATGTTCCTGCTGGTTATCGGAAGGACCCAAATTTTGCAGCTTGCCATTTCTGTGGATGGAGACATTGTGTAAACAGTCAACTAGAAAATCAGTTTTCACATTCTTACAAGGCACATTATTCAAGTCAAAAGGTAATCTATCATCCGTTGATGATTCAGATTTCTTTGCTCTGGTGTCATTTCTAGCAGAACACGTAGGAGATATGGAAGTAGAATTATTGACAACAGATGGGGCTTCCATTTTATCTTTTGGGTAGGAAGCAGTTTCTTCGACAACCGCAGCAGATGTTGATGATGAACCAGCTCCTTCTTGTATTGGTTCTTCCAAGAGTGAACATTCTTCAACAAGATCAATATTCTTAAATAAACTGTTATTGCAGGCCACAGCAGCAAGTATCTCAATCCCAGATAAGTCTTCAACGTTTTCAAACTGACTATCATTTGTTTCTGAAATCATACTACTCGCATCTGTTGCCTTGGGAGTAGTATCACTTTTTCTACTGTGGGCTTTGCTATTTAAGTTAAGTTCAGGCACTTCAAAGTAAGGCAGTGGGCACTGAGATGTTAAGGAGGTAGACTGTGCCATAAGTCTCCTCTTCTTAATTGGACCGTGTTCTATTTCTTCACCAAATCGACGCCCAAGAACAGCCACACCATGCTGCCACATAGACAAATATGCCTCAGAAATTCATGCAGTCGGATGTTACGAAATCAATAACCATTAATAGAGCAAGTTACAAAAGGATTTGTAGTTCGATTTTGAACCTTCTCAGTATCTGACACCAATGTAGCATCTGCTTTGTTAGGGACATCATCTAACAGCTCGGAGCCCATGTTGTACTTTCTATCAATTGATCTCCGTGTACGCCTCAGGCAACTCCTATAACGCTTTGCCACTGTCTTCCAAGTCAACTCAGGATTTATGAACTTAATAAGTTCCAAATCCAATGGACTCATCATGCTTGCGGAGGCCACAATTCCTATTCCAACAACTGAAGTTCTATCACCACAATTTATACAAAGATATAGTGTCTTCTTGTTTTCAACTTGACGCCAGAGCATAAATAAAGCTACCAGCACAAGTAACGTATTTAGTCTGCCAAAAAAGTGTCGAGTGCAATTAAGCACAAGTGAGTACAACCAACCACCTAGGTGATTTCATTTCTCGCTTGTTCTACTGCATCTATGCTGAAATCAAAGTTTTCCAGACACATGGAAAAAAATTGGCAAAGATAAGAATCCCAACAGCTTACTTTTCAGTTTCCTCCAAAAGATGGATTTCAAAGAAATGGCTGCAAGGCTGGAGCCTCTAGCTTCCACTGCTCTTCTCACCTGCAAATATAAAGTTTGGATAAGAATCCAGAGCAGTCTGAGAAATGGAAGAGAAAGCAATAGCTATTCTAAGCACATCGAATCTAGAATTTTGCACTTTATCATGCCAAGAATCTCATAGAAGGACTCCCTAGTAACAGTTAGACAAAAAGTGTTTTCAGTTAATTACTTTGAAATGCAGGAAAAAAGCTCCGTCCAATCATATTAAACCATAGCAAAAGACGGTCCAAGTAAAGAACCAGAAAACAGAACATTTGATCTATGAAATACGGGATCCAAATAAGTTCATCATCATACTATGTCGTCACTAAACTATATTTCCACCGTAATATTCTTCGTCTAGATTTCAAGGTTGTTTCAGCACATGCAAAATAGACCAAGCAAACGCAACTGTATCCCATTGGAGATATCCAATCAAATCACTACTCCAACCTTAGACCAGGGCATAAATGATCTAAACCCAATTTGATCCCATCTTTCAAGTACCACCAATTTGATCCCATCTTTCAAGTACCATCAATCTGATCCCATCCCTTTCTTCGGAACCGATTAACATGAAAGTTGACCTTTTGATTACCACATAAGATCTATAGACCCGATAAGGAAGACGAGAAGATGATATTCCCAGATCACCTAAACACAAGATTTAGAACAGAAATAAACACCAATTATGTCATTAAAGCTCCAAAACAATAAACAACATAGACCCAATTCGATCCAGTCAATAAATCAAATTTCTGCCCTCGGCAACAAGGAGATAAGCTATCCAATTACTGAAGCAATTTCCCACGACCGCCATGGCTAAGCATTTCACGAAAATAAGAACACGCCCTTGTTTCAAATACTCCCTCAACAAAGTCGCATAGTTCTAGACATGTCCAAAATAACACCTGACTCCTACTTCTCCATAAATTCAAATCTCAAGATCGAGGCTTCTCGAGCCTCACTGCACAATAAAAATGTACAGACAAAGAACTGATCTTCACTGGGAACCAGAAGTAGCCGTAGCTTGTGAGTCATCAATCAAGCTCTTAAGAAACTCGGCCTGACAACTAGATTTGCCTGTCCCAATGATATGTGCTTCAAGCATCTCATTCCGAATCCGACAAGTCGGATCGGGTAGGTCAACCGTAGAGAGAAACAAACACCGCACCCACCATAGTCGCATTCCTACAGCAGTTTCATTTTTCATGCTTAAAATAGAAATATAAATCGTACGAATCAAAACTTATACCTTTTCTCTCTTCGAGAATCGCCGAGCTTCGTACTCGAATGATATGAAAACCAAATCAAAAATCTTCTTCCTTCTTCTTGATCTCCACCTTTCTCTCAGAGCTTTTGTTTCCGCTCTGCCGACGATCAAAGACCAATCTCAATCGTTTCGAATGTGGAACGTTCGATTGCTGAGGCTTTGAACGCCGACCGTAGACCAGCGCACTTCTGATTATTATCTCCCTCTTTCTATCTCTCTCAATCTCAAATCCAGACCCTTGCGTGGATCGACGCCACGAAAGCCCTATCGCCACGTATTTATTGGAGACTTTAGTTTATTCCGAAATTACCCTTGTGAGTTTCCGCATCTAGGATTTGTCCTCTCCTCCTCAGCCGCTCTGTCCGTTGTCCTATTCCGTCCTCGGAGGTCTGAATGCCGCCGATCCGAAATGCAAACGACTTATTTTACAATCAGCTGAATACATTAACAATTAGCTAATTTTGTCAACTAACCTATTAGCTATATTAGTTATTTATTAAAAATATTTAATAAAATTAGTTTTTTATATTAATTATTTATATGTAAAATAATTTATGAAAACATAATTTTAAAAAAATTATAAAAAAAATCCAATTTACCTTTTTCCCTCAAAATTGATTTTTAACCCTTCTTATTTTTATTAATTAATAAATATATGTGTTTTATTTTATTAATAATTAATATGATAATCTTATTAATAATTAATAATCAATATGATAATAAAATAACTTTTTTTCAGTTTTTATTTATTACATAATAATACTAATATACCAGATGATCAATTACTCATATTTTATAAATAATTGTTAATTAATTTTTATTCATAAATAAAATTTATATTTCTACAATTTATCATACTTAGATCATTATTTACATTATACAATTATTTATTTACAATTAATAAATATTATTTTACTATATTTTATTAATAATTAATAATATATTAGTTAGTTTTATATGATAATAAATTAAGTCTTTCGTTAACTTTTTATTTATTATGTAACAATATTAACAAATAATATGTTTATTTTTTA
>JANZLF010000007.1:30963402-30973785 GCA_026546835.1 Erythroxylum foetidum | reverse complement strand
TTCAGGTCAGTGAAGTCGATGCACATTCTCCACTTCCCATTTTTCTTCTTCACCAACACCACATTGGCGAGCCATTCAGGGTACTTGACTTCTCGGATGAACCCGGCTTCAAGTAATTTCTCTATTTCTTTCCCAATCACTTCCTGTCGCTCCTTGCAGTGTGATCGCTTCTTTTGCCTAACCGGCTTGTAACCTTGTCGAATACCAAGTAAGTGCGAGGCAACTGATCAAGAAATTCTAGGCATATCACTCGGTACCCAAGCGAAGACCGATTTATTTTCCACCAAACAGTCTGTGATTTCTTTAACTAGGTCCTTCTGAAGCTCGGAACCTAGGTTTATGAGTTTAGAGGGATCGGCTTCGTCTAATACGACCCGCTGCGTCTCTTCCACTAGGTTCATCCTATCCATCTCCTCATCAGCTCTCATATCAAGAGAGCTCGTCAGGACTACCGCCCCGTCTAACATTTTTGTTTTCGCTAAGTAGCACTCCCTTGCGATTCTCTGTTGACCCCTGATAGTAACGATTCCATGGTGCGTTGGGAATTTCATCGCCTGGTAATATGTAGAGACGACCGCTCTAAGGGCGTTCTGGGTAGTTCACCCGATTATTGCATTGTATGCCCCTTGAAACTTCACAACTAGGAATTCAACATCCCTCTCTATTTGACACGGCTTTTGCCCGAACTTTACTTTTAAATGGACTCGGGCGAACGGGTAGGCTGATGTTCCAGTTACCCCTTTGATAGGTCCGTTTATAGGTAGTAGTCGATCTTCGGGTACCTCTATCTGCATGAAGGCCTCATAATACAACAAGTCGACCGAGCTGCCCGTATCAATCATCACCCGCTTCACCTCGTAGCTGTCCATGTTCAGATTTACAATGAGGACGTTATCATAAGGACAACTTACACCATCAAGGTCAGACTCGTCGAACGATGTCATCCCATCGTTCTCCCTCGGCCTTTTGGTTGATGAGTCTCTGCGGACCTGTTTAGCATATCTTTTTCTCCCTTTAGTAGTGGATCCCCCCGTTGCATTTCCACCAAATATCATGTTAATGACCCCAGTCGGTCGGTCATCTTGCTGTCCAACGTTTTTGTCATCTCTTTCCCTTGATCTTCCTCTCTCTTCGCTTCGATTGTCTGTATTCGCATTCTGCCTTCCTCCATCATTTCTATCATTCCGTCTCCAATTCTGTCATCTGTTGTTAGGCCGATCGTTCTTATTCTCGTTATCTCGATCGACATTTTGCGTGTGCTTTACAAATCCCCCTAACATTCCCCTTTGTATGAGGAATTCGATTTCTTTTTTCAATTGCCAGCAGTCTTCCATATCATGACAGACGTCTTTGTGAAAACGGCAATATAAATTGGGGTTCCTATCCTTGGAGGGAGTCTTCATTTTATTGGGTTCTCGGATAGTTTCCCCATCCACTCTCATGGCCGCCAGTACTTCCGCATATCGCCTGTTGAACGGGGTGAACTCTTGTCGATATCCCTATCAATCGGTCGGCTTTCTCCAGCTCGACTGGCCTTTTTGCCGCTTGTGCGAATTGCTTGCTCTGTCGTTTAGCGAGCGATCATCCATCCGACGCCTCATATTTTTCAGCACTTCTTCAAGCTGAATGTACCTATCTGCCCTATTTCTTATTTCCTGAACGGATCGGGGCTGATCGAGGGCTAATGACTTTTTGAACTCCTCATCCATCGTGTTGTTCATAAGTGCTGCCAACATAGACGAGCAAGTGAGGTCGGGGACCTCGACCGCTTCGTTATTGAACCGAGTGATGAACTCCCGCAAACTTTCGTTTCTTCCTTGGGTCAGTTGCATTACCTCCAAAGCTGTCTTCTGTGGCCGCTTACTAGTGGCGAACTGGTTCAGGAATAATAACCTGAAATCTTCAAAACATGTAATACAGCTCAGGGGCAAGCTATTACACCATCGACGAGCTCCTTCTTGGAAGGCCGTACAGAAAGCCTTACACTGAATGGCGTCCGGAACGCAATGTAGATTCATCATGGACTGGAAGTGCTGTAGGTAGTCCAGGGGGTCGGTCTTTCCAGTATATTTTTCGGGTGTCGGTATTTTGGTGCCGGGCATCGGGAGGCTATCCAAGATTGCCGGAGCAAAGGGAGAGCTATACTGAGCTGTTGGGCGATCTGGGCAGAGGCTCATGGCTGCATTGATCAGATCGTCCACGATTTTTTCTAGGGCATCAGCAGGGTGGCGATCGGTCGTTATACTAGTCGGCCGCGCGGACAGCTGTTGTTGCGCCGGTTGAGATTGTAAAATCTGGCGAATCAACGGATCAGCCGCTTCCTCAATCTGTTTTCGAGTAAGGGTGCTGTGCGCAGGCGCAAGAGGATCTGCATCAGAGATGTGCTGGAGATTCGGGCGCACGTTAGTTCCAGCGTTTTCTTCCAAGGTCGCGCTCTGTTCTTCTTGTTCTAGGTTTTGAGGTTGCGGTTGATCATCTGGGTTCGAAGACTGCGTGCGGGAAGCATGGTGCGCCGGCGACAGGGTAGCAGGTAACTGCAAACCCATCCATTGCAACGCCAGAGTCGCGACAGCGGCTATATCAGGGTTAGTTGTTGCCGCCTGACTGATCTGAGTGTTTCTGGACTTGGTGCCCTGAAGTCGGGCCCCACGATGGGCGTCAATTGGTTCAGCCAAGTTCGGGCGGAACTGCACGTTGCTGTTTGGATCCATGGAGTTGGCTTTTTCTTACGAGAGCTCCAGCTTGAAGGTTCCTGCAAAACAAGGAAGGCACGCCGGGGGTTGTTTCCCGATAAGCCCCTCTGACGCTCAAGTTAGTCTTTTTGGATGTAGGTGAGATCGTTGTGAACGGAGAAGCTTAGGGTTATGATCACATACCTCTGTTATGGCAGAATTATATCTTATATATGGAGCAATAACTAGGTTTAAGTCTTTACGTATGCATGAAAAACTTTCACCTGCGAATGGGCCATGGAGATCGTGGACTGGGCCTAGGCTTGGCATAGCCAATAGATATGAGACTGATCTTTGAAGAATGGACCGATCGGCCTATGGGTCATTATGATTGGGTTCGGGCCCAGCACGACCGACCCGACCACATATGAAAACATGTTTAGTTTAATGTTCTGATTTATCTTTGTCTAAAGATGGGTTGTCAAACTATGGCCTTTCGTAATGTTACGCGTGTGCCTATCAGGCTATTAAGAATTAAAAGTACGTAAACTAAATTTACGTAGAGATTAGATATTTTTAATAGGTAGGTTTATAAGTTAAATTAGATTTAGATAAGCAAAACGATATCGTTTTATTTTATTTTATTTTATTTGAAGCTTTATCTGATGCATTTAGCGCATATTATATTGACATGAAAGCTAAAACGTTATACAGAAAAGGAGGAGGACATAACCCCCATTCAAAACCAGGTATAGAATTAACTGCCCTAGCTATCGTATAAGCAACTTGACTCACTGGCTTTCTAATAAAAGCAGAAGAAATAAACTGATGCTCGTTAAGTAAAGCTTTACATTTCTGAATAATTATTAAAAAATAAGAGGAAAATATATGTGTAGATGTTAAAAACTGAGTAATTATCTGATAATCGGTTTCCACACATATTGGGAAGGAAGATAATGTTTTGATCCAACTCAAAGCTTATCGAAAATAAAGAGCTTCGTCGATTTGTGGATCTCACCATCCCATTAAAGTCATTAATTTTTCAGCACAGTTCTGTCCTTAAGAATTGCGAATTATCATGCCTATTCCATAAAAATCATTTGTCAACAGCGCAACGTCAACATTGCATTTAAAATGATTTGGCTCTGGAGCTACCTAATTGGATTGAAGGTGTTGGTTTTGTCTCGTTGATAGGTTGTTCTTTGAATGCGCTGATTTCCATTCCAGCAGAGTTGTTCTTGCTCAACTAATAATTAAAGATTTATGATAGAGTCTTTGTTGCCACACAACTTTGTTACGATGAGCCCATAAACTCCAAATGATCATGAAAACCTCTTCCTTCTATGTATTCGTGAAAGAAGCAACAACCACAGCAAGCCATTCATGCAAGGATGTAATAGAAGTCCAGTTCACAGAAGATAACAGCCAAACGGATTGAGCAAACTCACAGTAATAAATGACTTGTTGTGCAGTTTCCACCGACATACCACAGAGAGGGCAAGTGTCATCTAAATCAATATGTCTCCTTTGTAAGTTTGCTCTACACGGAAGAGTATTCCTTAAAATACGCCAAAGAAGGATTTTCACTTTACCCAGAACCTGAACCTGCCAAAGTTTTTCCCATGAAAAACCAGTCACAATAAACTCCACATTAGTAGTCTCTGTACTAAGCCTATAACCTGCTTTTACTTGATGTTCTCCTTTTCTGTTTATGGTCCATATCCAATGATACTTAACATTCGAAAAACCTAATGGAATCTATAAAATGAGTTCTGCATCACGTGGAATGAAAGAATTCCAAATCAAAGATTCATTCCATCGATGACCCACCATGAGATCAGCTACTTTATTTCGGTTTAAATTCTACATCACGTGGAATGAAAGAATTCCAAATCAAAGATTCATTCCATTGATGACCCACCATGAGATCAACTACTTTATTTAGGTTTAAATTCTCCATGAACTTTGTTTGAATATGTGGATCCGTATCATCTATTAACCAGGGATCACACCATATATTAATGGTCTGACCATCGCCAACACGTATGTCTTCGGCATCCCTAAATTAAGATAGGCCTTGCTTGACATATACTTCTCCATATATGGCTTGGATTGTGGCCTATGTCTACTGTAAGAAATTCAGTATTGGGGAAGTATCCGGATTTCATAATCTTTGCAACAATAGAATTAGGATATTTAATCAAACGCCAACGTTGCTTTGCTAATAAAGCAAGATTAAATTGTCTCAAATCACGACATCCTAAACCCCCACGAATTTTTGGAATTGCCATACGTTTCCACCGAAGCCATCTTATGCCATTATTCTTTATTCCTCCGTTATGCTAAAGGAAACCTTTCATTAAATTTTCCAAATCCTTACAAGTATCTACGGGTAGCAAGAAAAGGGACATGATGTAATTCGGCATAGCTTGGGCCACAGTTCGCAACAATACATCTTTACCCGCTTTTGATAATAATTTAGATTTCCAATCATGCAATCTCTTTGTTAATTTCTCCACCACATAATGAAACACATGTCTTTTACCTCGACCGATAACAAAAGGCATCCCCAAGTAGTTACTATGATTTGTTTTAGGAGTAAAGGAAACTCTTGATTTAGAGAGATGGATTTGTTGCCCCGATGTTGTCTCATATAGTCTAAACAATTCTTTAATTGTAAAGCCTCCTCCCGTGTGGCTCGAGTAAAGAAAATAGCATCATCTGCGAAAAAAGATAAGATACTGTCATGGCACCCCTTGCAACCAAAGCCCTATGAATTGGACCTTGTGCCTGAAATTTAGACATAATGGTAGATAAACCTTCTGCATAAAGGATAAATAAATATGGAGAAAGTGGATCCCCTTATCTTAAGCCCCTACCAGGAATTAAAGGACCATGCTCTTCATTACCACGGACAAAATAATATAAGACCGAAGTAACCACCATCATAAACTTGTTAACCCATGCTTCATTAAAACCCATTTTCAACATTATCAATCTCAAATATTCTCATTCAATTCTATCATAAGCTTTGCTCATATCAGTTTTGAGAGCAAGAAAACGCAATCGACCGTGAGTTTTTCTTTTGAGGGAATGAAACAATTCATAAGCCACTATAATATTATCTGTGATTAAACGTTTAGGGATAAAAGCACTCTGTATATCATAAATTATCTGAGGTAGAACTTGTTTTAACCTGTTGGCCAGTGCTTTACAGACAATTCTATCAGTGACATTACTCAAAGAGATGGGGTGTAAGTCAGCTATTATTTCTAGAGTCGTCTTTTTTAGGATAAGGATAACATTAGTCCGATTCGTGCCAGGCATCAAAGCATCTCCATTCAAACTTTTTAGGCATTCTTGTGCAACATCCATACCCACTATGTCCCAATATGTCTGAAAGAATCCCGGGTTGAATCCATCCGATCCCGGGGACATATCTGGGTGCATCGAGAATAGAGCTTGACAAACTTCCTTCAATGTATACGGAGCGAATAATAACTCATTATGAAGGGTAGTTACCTTACAATCCACGTGATGCAAAATTGGGCTTTTATCTCCATCTAAAGATGTGAATAACTTTTGATAATAATCCACAATCATAGTCGACAATCCTGAGTCCCAGTCAATTCACTCTCCATTACTGTTCTTGAGTTTAAAGATAAAGTTCTTTCTATGCTTATGAGAAGCCATCACATGAAAATATACTCGTATTTATATAATAATAATGAAACTTTAAAATATATAGCTCCTAGTCTATGTATCAAAAATTTCCTAATCCCTTGAATTATACCCTATTCCTCTTCCCTGTCGTTCAAAGCTTTGTTGTAATTCAACCGTGATCGAATCATGGATGCAGCGGAAAACAAAAAATGTTACAGATTCCAAGTGAATCATAATAATTGAATAAACTTGAATAAAACATAAAACGATTTAGAAATCATACCTTTTTTGCTTTTTTGTTGAAAAATCTTTAAAACTTCTTTTCGAGTGATCAATCATGAGCTGTTTAAGTGTCAAACCTCTGATGGTATCTACAGAACAATTCTCAAACTGATTTGAGAGGAAGAATACAAAAAAATGATAACTTCTAAAAAGTTCTTCCATTTAAATAGAAAAATCATAAGAGTCTTTTATTAAAATTAAATCTTTGTAATTATAATTAAAATAAATTCTAATTCTAATTAATTTAATTTTAATAAAATCAAATATCTCATATTTGATCTCTAAAGTTTTCCAAACTTTATAATTAAGTTCAACTTAATTAAATTGATTTTCTTGCAATGATTATAAATTATAATTCTAATTCACAATTACAATTAGATAAATTAAAACTTCTTTTAATTTATCTTTAATTCTCCAGTTAAATAATTCATAATCATAAATCAAGATTGACGTCTAGCAATATGACATGATTATCCAAATATAAAGAATGTTAAAATGATTAACTTAACTTGTCCATGCATGGCTATAATGTATAATTTAATCCTTTCATCATTCAATATTCTAATTGGACAGAGTATGGACATAATGTCTACTCTTATCATCCAAACATGTTCATTCTTGCTAATTAATAATTGATTTATAATTGAAATTTGAAAACTTATTTTCAAATATCAATTCACGCTGGCTAGGAATTCCATAAATTATTACTAATCAAGAACAGTAGAATATTCTCTCTAATTACGTTAGAGTGACTAATCTTATATTGGCGTACTCAACTATCTACATATGGTTCATACTGTATCCAATTACTATCGACTAAATTATCCTAGGACGATTCATATGTAGCATCAAAACATATTAATTCTCACACTACATACCTTAGTAATCTCAAGTCTGTGGATCAATTATACAACCTTCATTATGAGATAATTCATAGACATATAAGTAATATTTCATTTGGAATTTTCGTAATCGAGTCAATTCACTAACTTATTCTCTAATAACCACTCATACATTAGTTTAAGTATCTCTATACTTTTAATTTATGAGATCAATTACTTTCTTCATAAGAATGAAACATAATGTGTGCTAGTTTTACCATTTCAACAATATTCAGTCTTGATGAAACCACAAATAGGAATATTTAGGAATAATACATAAGTGTAAATTTAATCTCATAATCATGATCTCATCGTAAATTCAATTACACAGTAATTATTTCAAAGATTTTAACTTTAGCATTAAAACATAAAATATTAATTAAACTAATACATAAAGATAAATAAAGCCTTTTTATTGACTTAAAATAATGTCATACATTAATTTGCATCCAATCAAGAGCATAAACTAAGAATCTTCTACTTGCACTAAAGCCACTAAAGCCAATCCCCTATGAATCTACTATCATATCCATCCATATGCCGATCATGTCTCTTTTGAGATTATAACTTATTAAGAGAATCTGCTATATTCTCTTGAGTAGGAACTTGCTCTAATGTTATGTCTTTCTGCTCCATTATCTCCCTAATCAAGTGAAAATTCCTGAGTATATTCTGTGAGAGAGAAATCCCAAAGCATATGAAAACTTGTTTAGTTTAATGTTCTGATTTATCTTTGTCCAAAGATGGCTTGTCAAACTTTGGCCTTTCATAATGTTACCCGTGTGCCTATTAAGAATTAAAAGCAAGTAAACTAAATTTACGTAGAGATAGCCTTCATCTTAATTATAAATCTAAATTTAAGTATTTTTAATGGGTTGGTTTACAAGCTAAATTAGATTCAGATCAGTACGATGCCTAATTTTTTTAGATAAAACGATATCGTTTTGTTTAAAAGAGTAAAACTTTGAGTAAGCTTAGGTCTAAACAATTCAAATGATGACTTAATTAAAAAAATATTATTTTACATTTTTTAATTTTAAAAAAAATTATAGAGATAGGCCTCCAAAGAGACAACCACCATCCCTAAACTTATATAAAATTAAGGCAGTGGATTTGGTTGTTAGGATTTCAATTTAAATAAATCTAGTTAAATAGTAGTTGTAATCTTTAGAATAGGGAAAGTTGTTAGATTTTATTTCTATTTAAACTCTTTTATTTGAATAAATGTTAATTTCATTCAAATTATATTTCTTTTGTCACCTATAAAAATCACATAGGCTCTAAAGTAGCTAATATATATTTAGAGATGTTATATCTAGTGGTTTAAAAATCGATTCGATATGGTCGGTTTTACAATAAAAATTTTAAAATTTTCAATTCGGTTTTTAATTTTTTGATTTAACAATCAAAGAATTAGTTATTACAAAAGCTATTAACTAATTCTATCAACAACTAGTTGACAACATATTATATCAGTTGATTTGACCAACAAATAACATCAACTCTTCATTTAAAGATGTCTGCTAAAATTAATTATTTAGTATTAACTATTTACATGTAAAATGACTTATATGGACATGTCTTAAAATAATAATTTATAAGGACATAAGTATTATATCTTAGTATTTCCTTAAATATTCTCATAAGAATTTAGATTTTATATATTTAATTTCACAAAAATTAAGTTATAATTATAATACAAAATATAGAACATATACTACTACTAATAATAACAATAACAATAACAATAAATTATTATCATTATTATTATTACTACTACTACTACTTTATTTCTTTATATTAATCTAGTTAAAGTTCATTTTTCTAATATATTAACTTATTAGTTATTATTCAATTTGAAATTTGGAGTACTAATGTTTGTTGAAGTGAAACAATAATAAAAGATAATAGGTTGAATAATTTATAATCACTTTTGAGAACAATCGTCTTTTCATCCTTTAATTTCTCAATTGTTGAAACAAAACGCTCTTCATAGGACCATTTTTAATAACAATAGATTGCATTCAATCCGCTAACTCAATTAGCTAATTACTAAATATGATTATCAACGGTTTGACATAATCAAATTATCAACGGTTTAACATAATCAAATGACCAAGTATCTTTTAATCCTGCAAAAAATAATTGATCAATCATTTATCAAATAGGGCCTTAGTTAATCAATTTTCTCAAACTGATCAAATTTATAAACTAAAATAAACCGATTATGTTCATTTATCAATCATCTTTTTTAATTAAACTTTAAATTTTTTTATGAGTAAGGATATTCTTCTTCGATTATTTTTAAAATTTTTTAATTTTATTCAATTTTTAATCTGATTTATAACGATTAATACGGGTTGAAAATAAATTTGAATCAAGTCGACAAACAAAAATTCGAGCCGATCAAATTGGTTAATTTCAAATTGGGTTTGGTTACAAAGATCAATTCGAATAGATGGATTAAAATATTAGAAGATGTCATTTTAATCGAAACTTTTTTTTTTCGAGAAAGAAACTTTTGGATACAATATCTATATATATTCTTTTAGGACGTGCAATAAATAAATCGTTGATTGCAAACAACTTCTACCTACCTGACAAATTTGGACCATGTGGTGTGTTGGGTTCGGCTTTAAGCACACAAAGGCCAGCCCATACATACGAACTTGGCACGTATCAAGCGTAAAAGATATAATCTACAAGTAACTTTAGTGTGGGCTCAACATAAAATTGCATAATAATGTAATATAAACTTTTTCCAACCAATTAATCAATGCTTCATTAATTAATTATTGAATTAGAAGAGTAAAAATTTATAAAATAAAAAATAAAAAATCACAGTGAAGAAACATTATCTTAATATTAGTATATAAAATTTTTTT
>JANZLF010000007.1:30916878-30928953 GCA_026546835.1 Erythroxylum foetidum | reverse complement strand
ATAATAATAAGAAAAAATTAATAATAATAATAATAAGAAAAAGAAAATTAATAATAATAATAATAATAAGAAGAAGAAGAAGAAGAAAATAATAATAATGAACATAATAATAATAATAATAGGGAGAAAGATCATTTTTACTTATCCCATGTTTCATGAAATAAGTAAAGATAAGAGAGACATCTTTAACTATTTTTGAAAATGTAGGAATAATTAAACCTTGGATTAGTTATTCTATATGTTATTTTTTAACCAAATTAAAGAATAACTATTCATTAAAAATACATATGTAATAGAATAACTATTCCGCTCAACTAAGCATGCCATCAAGAAATAAATCTCTTACAAGCAAGAAAGACACATGTCATTGTCAGAAAACTTGATTTCAGAAGCTGGATCATCCTGTATGTCCAAGAGTCTGTCCATCAAATCCATCATCTTCCCTTTAGGAATAATTTGATGACGTAGTAAACCAAAACAAGGTTTTTGACTTTTTTGGATTAAGCATCTTAATATAATAGAGTGAGTTTTTATGCTAAACTCAAGGGTTAATGTGAGAAAATTTTGTTTTGAAACAACAATTTTTAGTAGAAAATAAAAGTTATAGTAAATATGAAATGAGCTAATTGTTAAATCATTCACAATTTGAATATAGGAAAAGAATCATATATCAGCAAATAAGTACTTGGCATTAACTAAAATACTGAACTTATTACAGAGAAATCTGGACTGGTAACTAAAAGGGCCTCATGAACTAAAATCTTCTATGACAATCTGGGCGCCAAAATAAAAGGCTAAATGAAACAAAGAACTTCCCTGCAATAAAAAGAAAATCTTTGCTCCACTTTTCAGAAGACCATTGCTAAAACTGGAACCTCTGCTGAGAATCTAATGATGATGTATAATCAGATGAATGAGAGAATATTATATATTTAAAAAAAGAAACTTCTCTTCATCTTACATTATGTCACCGTTCTCTGTTTGGGTATATACTTCAACTTCATACCATTCTCAGGCTTTATTCTGGATTTGACCTTACCAGCTCTCACGGTACAATCAAGCAGTGGTATATTAACTAAATGATTTGGACCAGTGATTAGAGGAGTTTTAGCATCAGAAAACTGGGAATCCACTGCTGAGGGGCTGCTCTGAACCTCGGTACAACCTGGAGGCTCAAAGTTTGGGGTTAGCACCAATTTGACATGCTCAGCTGATACCGCCTTGTTCCACCCTGCACAAGACATCGCCGGTTAGAATATTCTGGAAACGTGTTGAAAATGATTGTCGAATCTGTTGACAAAGTCAACTCACTCTCTGCCAGAAAAGCTTTTGCTGCTTTGCTGGAGAACTGCAAACGTCCCAGGAGAGGACTTTCCTCCATGGATGGATACATTTTTGGCATTTCGTTAGTGTCTTCCACAGAACAATGTCTTGAACAGCTGTGACTGGATGATGGCTTGCCCTCACCCATACCGACAGACCTATCAAACTGAGATTCTCTACCACTAATATCAACCAGCACTGGACTTCTGCTTGCACTTTGGTTCACGGGCCGCCAAAACTTCGTTGTTGATCCGTTAGTGACACAATGAGCATCATCATGTCTAATCTTCTCTTGACTGATATTTTTCTTTGCCATTTGATGCTCCACCACAAAGTGATCTTCAATCTCATCCAAACTGGTATCATCAGAATGTTGACCATTCCCCAGTGTAACGGATATAGCGCCAATCATAACTTCCCCGTTCTTAATCTGATCTGGCTGACTTATTCCTTCAATTTGCACACCGATTCTTGAACTCTCTACATTATATTGAGGTTTTGATTTTCTGCTCCACTTCTTGATGCCATTAACTATAGGGACAGGCTTCCCATCCCTTTGACTTCCATGGAAACCATTTGATAGGTGATTTCTTTGTGATTTTCTAGGCATGCTCCATCTAGCAACAGCTATATGCATGCGGCTATTTCCTTGATCCGTGAGCCTTTCAAAATTACCAGCATTCATACTAGAGTATTCACCATTAGACTCAGCTTGGAGCCCCAGATCCAAATATTCAAGCGTAGTTGGAGGCAGATAGTCTTCAAAGGACAAGGTACCATGATTTGGTGGTCTATCTGAACCATGTGTATCAGTATCAGTATCAGATACAGATTCTTCAGCCGTTGCTACAGCCTCCAGCCCATCATCACTGTGCTCCTTAGCATTTAACAGATCCCCTTGTCCTTGTTCCTTAGCTTTCTGCTCTTTATGCCTGAGTTTTTTAAGCCTCTTCCTCTCCAAAATCTCAGCTTGCCTGCAAAGGTTACCAAAAAATAAGTTTGGGCAAAATTTAGAAATTGATGTTGAAGCAACATAATTTCAACCATCATTGCATGCCTGCTGTTAACAACTATCGTCATGTGTAGAACTCTAAACCAGAGATGAAACTAACAAAATTATTCATCACCAAACTAAGTGAACTATAATTATCTTCCTTCTCTGTTAACACCCTTAGCTTCCTCCATAACCTGCCATGCAAGCTAACAGTGAACTGTGCCTGTGTTGAAGAAGAAATAGAAACTTGCAGTAGTGGCATGCAAGGTAACATGACAAAATTAATCATAATGTAAACAAACCTTCTCTGGGCAGCTTCCTCCTCCTCCACCAGCAACTTTTGGCACCTCAAAGCTTCAGCATCCTTGTCAGCAAGCCATGCTTTGACCTTAATCCAAAGATGAAAGGTATTTATTCACACCACGATGGCAAGAAAAGTGCTAATCAGCAACTTCTGTGTGTGCAATAGCAAAAGGCCATATGTGTTGAACAAAGGTAAAATCAACTGCATATGATTAGATATCGAAAGTAACTAACCAATTTCCGCTCCACCAGAAAGCTAGTGCAGGCCACTAAATTCTTTGTTTCAAGGCCAATCTTTGCAGCTTCTCCATCAAAGATATACTTTTGCATTGATACTGCAGCTCCACACAAGAATGTTTTTTCACTTGCATCATCAAGGATACCAAACAGTTCCTCAGAATTCAAAGGAAATCTTGAAGGCCCAGACTGGATTATGTCCTGCAAAAGATTGGATATATTCTTGAATTAGAATGCAACACTAAAAAATTTGAATCAGAAAATGAAACAATTAACAGGAAAAGGATGAGTTCCATTACCAAAAGGATAGAACCAGCCCTCAAGCAATATTGTGGAAGAGAACAAAATCCTGGTTTCCGAGTAAGTGTTGTCAAAGACTTCACAATCAAAGAACCTGGAACTTCCTAGTTGGCAATTAAGAAATGAAAGAATTCTTCATAAAGTAATCATGAGAATTATATATAGAAAAACAAAATTAGAGCATCTCTTAATAATGAAAGCAACTACTTCAGAAATTGATTTTAGAAAATGAAAAAGATGGGGATTCATCAACATGTAAGCACAACATCCACACTCCGCTTCACAATAACATTAAACTGATTTCCAAACATATCATCTTTTCTCAGCCACAATGTAATAAAAGAATGGAAGTTCGAGGAAAATCAGTATTTGTAGATCTCATACATAAAAGAGCAAAAGATTCTAATCATTTTACCATAGGCAATGAAAATTTGAAATTTGATAAGAAATGAGAACGATCCAATTGGAAATAGACAATCAACTCAGTATCAGTTGCAACAGATACGGTATTAATAACCAAAGCAAACATAATTTTACCACCATACAATAACATTCTAGGCGCATCAATCTTGAGAAGTTATATAAATAGGTTTCAAGAAAAGGAATCCAAGAGCAAAATGAAATACCTCCAAAATCACGTCATTGAAAGATAAAATTTCCTTTGCATCATTCTCAGAGAGCTGAAAAGACAAGGAACATTTGAGCATCAAGAATGGACAGGTTTAAAACAAACCTGCTATAATATTTACCTTATCCCAAAATGAAGCCAACAGATGCCTATTTTTAAAAGAATCCTGCAAAATGTAAAATATCCCCATTAAACTAACATATGTATAGTAAGAAAAAATTATGCAAAGACAAAATAAAGATTGATGAAGATGAAAATGAAGCTGACATCACATTTTCAATTTCCCAAAAATATTCAAACCTGTTTTGCAAATAGAAAAATGAGCACCAAGCATTAAAGGAAACCTTATCAAGCTTCTTCAACCGATGGTGCACACGCACGTGCCTCCTATAGTTTATGGATGAACAAAATTCTCGAGAACATTTGTCACATTTTTGCATCTGCACCTTCAAAGGAGTGAGCAAAGGCCATCCTGGAAGGTCTGCAGGTATATGAGGCAATAAATCAGTGCAAAACACCAATTAAAGTCAAATCCAACTCTTACCAGTCATCAATAACTAATATTGATATTTCAATCACAAACAGACAACAAGTATCAGCGACATCAAAGGCAACAAATTCAGGAAATTTATGTGCTATATTTATGAAAAAGCACATTTTTTGCAGAGGTTAACACTAACAAGGGGGATAAATTGCTAATCCCATGAATCTTAGATATTAGTGAACCAAGAACATAAAAACATCACAAATAATTAAACTTTTTCCCATCAAATGGTCAAAATTAAACCTTAAATTATGTATTAGCAGGCACCTTGTTGATCCAAAGCATTAAGTAACTGAATCCAATGAACAGGGCTATCATTGGCCCTTGAGAAAGAAAGAAAAGACTCTTTTCCAATTGCTTGCCGAATGATTGTGTCCAGGGTATCATTTCCATCTTCTGGTTTCATCACATTGGTGGTGTTCAAGGCCTTTTGTTTGGCAACTGGCATTTATTAACTCGGAACAAAAATATATATCTACTTATGGAAAGCCACTGCACAGAATAATATAGATTTGAATTAAAACCCCAAGATGAAGCATTTATATGAAGATACAACACAACCAAATGTCACAATGGATAAGACAACAGAAGCAATAAAGTCTCTAAATGCTTATATTAACCCTGTATGTGACCCCCATTCTAAATAAATAAACAGAACGAAAAGTTATACTTTTTCAGTAGGAAAAGAAAAAAGTATCAAATTCTAAATTACGTTTGTTGCATAAGAAGCCTCACTTAGAAGAATAAAGCATATATAATGTCTCATTCATATCATCCCATTCTACAGAACAACAAAGCCATCGAAATCATATTCAAAGATAAATTAATACGTACTCATATAAATACATACTACATAAGAATAAACGAAATAATGGACGAACAATGCAGCTTTATCTAGCAGCTCCAAGCAACTGTAATACCCTCGCTTTGAGTGAATGATTATGATATGCAAAACATCCGTACATGTAATCAAAATTATAGTAAGCAAGATAGAAGAGAAAGAATTTTGCATCTAGATCAAACAAAAATAACACTAACACAACGCTTTTGGTTCCATTAAAACAAAACACAGCTAACAAAACTAGCAAAAAATCCTTCTTAAGAACTCAGAGCTCTCGAATTCAATCAAATTAAAATTCGCAAAACAGCTACACACCAATCCACTTCAAAAGCAACCCAAACTCTCTCTAATCAGCAGCAAAACCGCCAACATCATTAACCAGTTAGCAAATTTAGATTAAACGAAAACGAGAATAATTACAAACAAACGCGTGATCTGCGATCAACATTTGATACCAAGCGTATAGATATACATATATAGAGAGGCTTATTATATACCTGAGGTATGAGTAGGACTATGGCTTACGTATCAGTGAAGCAGAAGCAAAAGAAAGAAAAGAGATCAGTGTGCAGCGGAGAGGAACCTCCGGCGATCGAGAAAGGGGCGGCGGAATTTGAAGAGTGTTTGGGGGGTGAGAAAATCGGGGAGGAAATTGCGAGAAAGTTTTGCCAAACGAAAATATTTAAAATGAAAGTGTGCTTAAGGAATAAGGAAGCGAATTGTAAAAAGGTAAATAAAAGTAAGCTTTTTTCTGTGTTATATAAATATTAAAAATTTTGGAAAAGTATAGCCATGTTGACGTGGCATGCAAGCTGAAACGACGCAGTATTAATGAATTTGACTTTACAGCCACTCTGTTGTGTAAGAATAAAGCTATGTACTATCAGACCTTCCCAAACTCCGATTCATTACAAAACTTTGAGTGAATCAGATAATGACGAAGAAGTTTGTGTTTAAGCGGTAGAGGCAATTTGATGTAGCATGTCTATTGTGTAAGAATAAGGTTATGTACTATCAAACCTTCCTAAACTTCGATTCATTACAAAATTTCGAGTGAATCAGATAATGACAAAGAAGTTTGTGTTTAAACGGTAGAGGCAATTTGATGTAGCATGCAAACCAAAACGACCAAGTATTAACGAATTTGAATATTAACTCATTATTGAATATTTTTTAAAAAGACAAATTTATTATTTAACATTTGAGTCGAGTTAATTTTTAATTTTAAAGTATTGGCTCGTAAAACAATTTAATTTAAACACTTTATTTATAAATATACATTGAACAATCAGGGATGGCAGATAGGTCCAAATCCAGCCTTAAGCTTTTTAAAAAGAAATTGGGCCGGGCTGGGCTACAGTACAGACAGCTTTTCACAGTATATTCTATATTGAGGAGGGTATAAAAAAATGTTAAAGACTACAATATTGTATAGATCCTAAGTATCAGTCAACTGTTTCCACTCTTGTATTGCTTGATGAAGAGGATGATTTGGTATAAGATTGATGTGTTCAAGTTTAAGATTTGTCATAGGGGAAGTGTTGTGGCCACTTTTTAGCCATCCTCTAATAGCATCAGCATCATAAGTATAACCATCTGCAGCTATTTGTGGATCTTCCATGACTTCCTGCAAATTTCTTCCATTAATGATGCTTCAAACAATTGATACAGTAGAAACCTCTAAAGGTCTCTCTAGCTGAGCCTAACATGAAAGAACAGATGAAGAATTTTGATATGATATGACTGGTGCTACCAATTGGGAAGCCATTGACTAACTGGTACACAAACTACTATACTGAAGTCTGCGTATTAGTGAACAGGAATAAGATCAAATTCTAGCTTATTCATTGTTGCTGTTACCTGAAAGATGGGACAGATAAAATGAGTTGGTGTTCGTCGCAACTCTTTGGATTCCTTAAGTGAGGCTGGACCAGTAGTTGAGGCCTTCAGTGGCTGGAGGACACTCCAGATTTCTGTTTCAAGGTCTGGACGATTCGATTGGTTCTTCTCGCAGCACCTCAACCCCAGCTTAGCTAACTCTTTGGCTTGCTCAAATGGCCAGTCTCCGGCCGAAGTGTCTATCATTGATTTTAAGGTCTCTGTTTCTAGTGCCCATTTTACATCTCTCACCACATCAGAAGCTGGTCTGCCAGTCAAAAGTTGCAGAAGTATGATTCCGAATGTGTATACGTCAGACTCTGAAGTGAGCGTCCCAGTTTCGAGATATTCTGGAGCAAGATAAACAGAACCGGAGCAAGGATAAGAGTTCTTCATTTCACTTTTCACTCTTCCTTCTCCTTGTTTGATCAGAAGAAACATGCCAAAGTCACTGAGTTTGGAAACAAAATTGGCATCAAGCAGGATCTTGGATGGTTTTAAGTTCCCATGGATAATGCAAGGTTTGTTGGAGTGAAGGAAGATAAGAGCAGAGCATATCTCAATACAAATGCGCGCACGAGTCTGCCACGGAATCGGAAGTGTCTTGCCTTTGTTTAGGAGGCAATCTTCAAGACTTCCATTTTTCACATACTCGTATACAAGTGATCTTGACTCCGAGCAAATCCCGATTAAGCTTAACAAGTTTGGATGCCGCACCCTACTCAAAATCTCCACCTGAAAGTTCATGGGCAAACAAGCAGTACCGTCAAACTGTTCCTTTCTTTTTCTTTCTGAAATTAACATCTGCAACTGTATTGCCAGGTCTATTTCAATTGACTTAAACAAACACATGCTTGCTTATGCACATACACATACAGGAACCGATAAGGCCTAGGACCTAGGATGCATCAAACCAACTTTAGCTGATTCTTATCTTTTTCTTTTTAAAGTTTAATAGCTCTTATACTAACCTGAATATGAAAATATTGAGAGTGTATAAGTAACAATGACAATCAACAAAAGAGAGAGCAGCCAGTTGGTATTAGTATGCATTGTACTGTAGAGAGGAAGATAAACTTATACCCCATTTTTGAAATCCAACTCGCTTTGAGATCCATAAGCAGGCAACATCTTCATGACAACATGCACATGATGGAGCAGCCCTTCATAGGTACTTCCGTATCTGCCTTCTCCAATTTTCCTGGACGGGTCAAAATTGTGAGTTGCCTCATTGATCTCCATGAAAGAGAAGTCAAGAATTTCTGATCTACCCAACTTAAGAGCTTCTATATCAGCCAAGTTTCTCAGCCTCGTAACTTCCCTTGTCGCAGTTTCACACTCTATACGTGCTTTGTCTCGTCTTTCCTTGAAGCGGATCAATAGATCCACAGCCGAGATAATCTTCTCCTCCAACTCTTTGACAGTAGAATGAGATTCAGCAATTTGCCCCTCAAGTAAAGATTTTTGCTCCTGAACCATTTGGATTTCTTGCAAGAAATCATCACGTTGGTTCTTAATTCTTTCCATTTCTTCCTTATTTTTAGCTGTCGCTTCCTCTGCCTCTTTTCTCATTTTCATCTCCTTAACACATAAACCTTCAAATGCTTTGGTCTGTTAAGAGATAAAATGACAGAACAATTACAAATGGAAACAAAGCTGGTTCAAATTCAATAATGCACGTGTGACACCCTCCCACTCTTTTTTCACATTAATGATTATAGGCTTGCAGAATTAGTGCTTCACCAATAAAAATTCATTTGAACAGCATAAGAAATTTCAATTCTCAGCCTTTTCGCTTGTTAAATTTGGAAAGGAGATTATTTCTCAGATATTAAACTCAGACAATTTCAACCAAAAAACTAGTAATCTATCTATAAAACTTTATACTTTGTGGAATGATAAACAGTCCTGGTTTATGCATCTTTCATAATCTTGTTTATCTAGCTTATTATCTCTATTGATGGTCAGACACGAAACTTGAAATTGCTCAACTTATAAAGTCGAGTATCATAGAACCGGGAGATTGCTGATAGTAATGCAGGACAGGATATGGACACTTGTAATGCAATAATTTTTGGTTAGTCATTATATTAAGTTATTATTTGGAAGTTCAATATATTCCTAGAATCAGATCTTAGTCGATTTTAAGAATACCTTTGAATTACTAGAGTAGTGCATAAAGCTGGGGATGGAAGACGTAAGATAAAGAATAAGTCTTGCCTTGCATTTGGCCTCCATAGCAACATCTTCCTCTTTCCATCGCCTCACTGTCTCTTGAAACGCTATCTTACCCAAGTCTTTCGCATCCTTGATTGCTTGTTCTAGTCTAAGTTGAGACATTTCTCGCTGCGTAACATTGACAATAAAATCCTCATAAGATAGCTTGAACTGAACATGCTTCAATTCATATTAACTTAGACCTCAGGATATAAAAATTTAAGAACTTCAAAATGTTCATTTTCCATGGCATTGTAATAGGTATGTTCTTGGAATAGTAAATGCATCCAAGAAAAAGTAGCTCAGTGATTAATTCTTACATCAAACTGAAAAGAAAAGGGTGTTCATTAATTATGGAATCATCTTGTCGCTAACCAACTAAGTATAGAGGAACCAACTTCCAACCTCATTGGTCAGTAGTGGCATCAATTTCAAAGGGTTGAGGAACTGGTCAGACTCCAATGTGCATTGATAATTGAAACTTCCTAACAATTCCTCCGGGTCATCAGCATTTTCATCTACACCTGAACAATTTTAACACAAAGTCATTCCTCTAAAACTCCTTTTTGAAAAATATACTTTGGCATACCTCACCAGCTCATGCTAGATCAAAGTCCACATACCTTGAGAGTTGAAGTTAACACCATTCTAGTTGATATGCTTACCTATATATCGACAGATTTGTGCAGCAGATTCTGATCTCAAGAGCTCAGATTGTTCAGTTTCTAGATCGAGATTCACGGGTACCAAGGGAAGGGCAATCTCTGCTTCAGATCCATCATTGCTACCTCCCCTGTTTTCATGTATTCATTAACAAGCAGCAACAATTGTGTAGTATATTCATGAAATAACCAGAAGTGACAAATTTGATCCGGGAGGAAGATGCAACAATCTGCAAACCAATCTCTTGGAACTTTTAAATTTATATCAGATGCATGGATTGATAAGAACCTCCTAAGTATTGGTCATTTAACAATTGAAATATACAGTAAGAAACCAACAATCTGGTATCGAACATTCCTTAACAGACTACTAGATCAACAAACTGTAATTGACTATTTTGTGATGTTAAGATTACCGATCATGAACCACACAAGAAGGGTTAAGCCCCATCATCCCCTTCTACAGCACTGTGCAAGTAAAAGTAAAGAAAGGAACCTTGTATAGATTAGACATTCCTTGCAGACAAACCAGATGTGACAGGCCGGGTCTGCATTTTGGCATACATAAGTAGCTTTCTTGGACTTTAGCTCTGTCAACATTCTGCAACACCAATTAGTTCATTTTAAATGGATGCTTACATATGGATATGTTAAGAGGTTATGATCACCTATAATAAATGAAACAGCATCCGGAAGAGCACAAGCACGATCGGCCCTAATAGAGGCTAAAATTAGGATGTCAATGAACATTAAGCAAATGCATCGAAATAGCTCATTACTTTGAATAATATTTGTCTGCCGCTGCGCCCATTACAAGCCATCTAATGTTGTTCTGAGCAATAATCTCAACAATACCCTTCTCAATATTGTCCATCTCAATCCATACTCCATCTGCTTCCACCTAAGCAAGTAAGCCAAGTGTAATTATAGTTAATCTAACTACGATTAGTTGTTTCTTGCTTAGATTTCCTAGAAGCTGTAAATCCATGTACTAATTTAGTCTATGCATTATCCATATGGGTGTCTGAGTTTGTAAAGAGAACCAAATGAAAGACGTAATACAACTACAGACCAAATAACAAGAGAGACAATACCCCTTCGTGTGCAAGCATGTCACAGTACTGGTCTAGAACATCATGCAGCTTTCTTCTCCCAATTTCTTGGAATGCCTCATTTGTATCATGTCTCGATTCATTAAAACCAGGCTTTGCGTCGCCTACATGTATTGAAGCAAATCAAGAATGATTCATAACACAAATCCAGACATTACTTTTTTTTTAAAAAAAAAAACAACGTTGGATTGTTTACTGTTAGTGCATCCCAGCAACAAAACAGACTAACAAAAAGCTCTGGAGAATCCTATAAAACTATAAACTTTATAATAGTCTAAGTAGCTCAATTTCTCTATTCCAATTCCTCTAGCGCTTAAAGGATTGATGCACATTCACAACATGAAAGCAGATTGAACAAAGTTCAGAAGAATTAAACAGAAATAGCAAAAACGAAAAACAAAACTCACTTAAAGCAACAAAAGTATCGGGTTGGTGAACATGGAGCAGGCAAATCCTCTTTCCAGGGAAGCTCCGAACGGCCCAAAACAACGTCGTTTTGCTCTTCGCCACATTCTTCCCCACCGCAACAAAGATAGTCTCATCCGAATCATACGCTCCCTCCATCTCAATCTCATCAAACCCCTCCATCACCCCACGAACAAGCATCAATCTTTAAACACTCAACTCACCGAGTCAGCGAGTGAGTGGACCGAGTTACAGATATCAGATACTTAATACAGAGACCCTTTATCTTCTTTCTCAAGTCTTTGGACCTTGGGTGGCCTACTTAGAGAAATTAGTGAGTGAACATTTCCATGGAAGTCTTTGTCAAAAGTTGTCTTTTTACGTTAATAATATACTCAAAAAGACAAGCTTAGCAAATGGAAGATCTACGTGACATTGGTAAAGTTGTTTGTAAGAATCTTCTCTTAAAATTATAGAAAGGGAAATTAGGAAATGGGCACACAATTTCCACGAAAATTATTTTAGAGGATAAATAAGTAATTTTTTATTGTAAAAGCTTTTTTTAGGAGTGTTTTATTCAATGGTATGGATACCGTTTCGTACCGGACGGTACCGGCCGGTACGTACCGTA
>JANZLF010000007.1:30867940-30882594 GCA_026546835.1 Erythroxylum foetidum | reverse complement strand
CGAACTAGTTGACCCTCAATGATGAGGTGCATCCGCTTGGCCTGCCTGGGGGGTGGTGCGCCAATTGGGCCCTCAGAGAGGTGTGCCCGCTTGGCCCGTCTACGGGATTTCTTCGAATTCAAATATATATATATATATATATATTCTTTTTCATTAAATTTTATTAAGGACCCACTCAATTACACCCATCAAGTGATGGCTAGTGCGTGACACTAGAGCCAGAAGAGTGTACGTGAGGGTCAAGCAATGGTCCCCAGGACTAATAATTCAGGTCTATATACCAAACTTTGAAGCCAAGCTAATGGTTTTTATTTTGGTCTTGATAGAGTTAGTAATTTGGTGAGATTAGGGATAGTAATGAGCCAACTAAAACTCGGACCATAGAGATTTTAATTTTCAATTCAAGTCTAGATTGAGTTATTTTAATATTTTGATCGAATCAGTTTAGATTCGCTTCAGTAAGTTCGAGTCAGTCTTTATGAATTTAAGTGCAATCCGAAAGGAGATCGAATGTTAAGAATAAAAGAAACGTATTAACCAAGTATGATCTTGGTTGAACAGGGAGGAGGGTGGTGTAATGATATCTCATCATGCCATGAGAGAGCAAAGACCAGAAGAGGATCTACACTTTACATGAACAAGCTGGAGGTGTTCTCAGGAATCCTAAGCAACAATGCCTCTCTTAATCCAGGTACCATATTTACTTTATTACAACTTTTTTCTGTACAATTTTCAATAATAATGACAAATTAGCCTAAATCGGGTTGAGTTAATCAAGCTTAAGACTAAACTCGAGTCTTGGATCGATTAATTTTTAGAACGAAATTATTTTATTCTTTAAAGTTACGAAAATTAAGGCATTTAATTATTTTGGATAAAAACGGAAATGTACAAATCTTAAGTTAGTAGTCGGGGAAAAAGCCACCCTCGAAATATCCTCTAGCAGGATAAACAGACAATTCACTGATAAATTTTGAAGTAAATAAGTGCCAAGTTTAAAAAAACTGGTATAGTTAACTAGCCAACCTGCAACTCTATTACCCTTACATTATACATGTCGAACTAGATCATCTCACATGAGTCCAGCCATCGGGCAGCATAGGAATATGTAACTTGGACATTTCAACCATAAGAAAATAGTATTACTACTGAACTAGCGTTTCATGAAACCTTGCACATCTTAGTCCTATAACAAAAGTGGTCATCCCGGGAAGTTGTTGAATCGCAAGGACATGTTCATGTTCCTTTACATCCCCAGTTGTCTACTTCACGTGCTTAATGGTTGTCGCTGGTAATCACTACTTTATCAGTACAGCTACTGCATAGGTACTTTTTGGCTTCTTCCTGGTATTCCAGCCTTTCTATCTATGTCCTGTCTGCTCTTTCATAAAGCTTCACATGTGGAGTAATTCTATACAAGAAAGAGACCCAAGATTTAAATGACTAGTATAAAAGATAGAATTCATAACTTATGGTCTCGCTTTGTTGTATATAGACTCATTTAGATCTGGTATAGTGGCTACAAATTCTTATCATCTTCTTTTGAATTATCAAAACTTCTATTCCTCCGTCCTTAAAAGGGCGGAGACAGAGAACCTGTTGTTGTCTCAGCTATAGTACCGGGGTTTTAGAGAGGTTGGAGTGCAAAAATTGTATAACTTGACTGGCAGGAGCAATTAGGAAAATGTTTTCTCCAACTGTGATCTGGAATTATCAGAGAAACTGGCATGCGTTCTGTCACCAATTGTTCTTCCAGTGGTGCTCACATGGATGGCAATTCAAATCTAGTCCAACTTTTAACTAAGAAACAATCTATTTGTATTATTCAAATGTGTGTTGAACCAGAATTCACATGTTCTGAATCATTTAGTATTGAATGGATCATTGTCTTGTCACTGACTAATGGGATCATTGATAATGAACCAGATTTTTACAACTGGAACCGTGTGAAGCTTAGATACTGTGATGGAGCTTCTTTTGCTGGCGACTCTAAGTTCGATGATGGGGTTAGCTGTTTCATTTGGAAACTTTCATGTGATCATTAAAGGTTTTGTAATATATAACACATTCAATCTGTGCTTATGTGAAACAGAGCTCAGTGCTTTATTTCAGAGGACAAAGGATCTGGGAAGCCATTGTTAATGATCTGCTTCCAAAAGGTTTGGGACAGGCACATAAGGTAAAAAGCTGCTTTGCCATAGTTCCTCAGAACCTTTAGAATTAGGCAAAGGTAGTCCAAAAACTCCTGTCCAAAACAACGTTCTTTAGTTTTTATAAGGATGATAATGGTTCCGACTAGATCCAACTGCCTCTGACTCGAGAAAACCCAATGAGGTTCAGACCAAACAATGTCCAATTGGCTTAAACTAACCCGATCTATCAGAATTCAACTTGAATCTAAAGGTGAAGATATACTGAACCTCCCATGTAAATAATAACAATAATTTAATGAAAGTTCCGCCGATATGTGAGATTGGAGAGGTTCAGTATATGCAGTCTTTTCCCTTGTTAGTGGAGAAATTGTACAAGCCTGTAACTTGGCTCCAGTCCTGACTCTTCATCTGGTTTCTGCTTCTTCCCAGGCTTTGCTTTCAGGCTGCTCTGCTGGGGGTCTATCTGCCTTCATTCATTGTGAAGGGTTCACCAGGATGTTACCGGGGAATGCAAGTGTAAAATGCTTAAGTGATGCAGGATTTTTCATGGATGTGTAAGATCTGACTTTTCGTTCCAAAATTACGGTAATTGAATGTTTTAATTTTACAAATCTATTTTTTCTTGCAGAAGAGACATAAGCTCCAATTACACTATGAGATCCTTCTTTGAAAAACTTGTTTCTCTCCAGGCAATTACTCTTCCTCTGATTCCCCTGGCTGTTCATCAGATTATAGAACTATATTCTATGGTCTGAAATTGGAAAATTGTTGTGTTGCAGGGAGTTGAAAAGAATCTAAATGTATTCTGCACCAATCAGCTTGTCAATCCAAAATTGGTATATTGTTCTTCAAAACTATCCTGTCTTCTTCACTTCTTGTCCTTCTGTTGGGATTTTTTTTTCCTGCTTTTTGGGTTTCGGGTCAGATTGAGTTGTGTTTTACTCATTGACTTTGTACCAAGTTCGGGGCATTTTAATGTCAACTCTATTCTTCATAGTTATGACGTTTGTGTCTCTCTTCTGTAGTGTATCTTTCCACAACACTCCTTGCAGTACATTAGAACACCATTCTTCATCTTGAATTCAGCTTATGATGTATACCAAGTAAGTTTTTCTAGTTCTTACGGTGACGTGGACCAAACTCTAGCAGTAGACTCCAAGCTGACAGGAACATCAAAATTTTTTTTCAACAGATCAACCATACCTTGGTGCCACCTTCTTCAGACCTTCTCGGTCATTGGAAACATTGCAAACTTGATCCAGCAAACTGTAATTCAACTCAGCTAGACATACTTCAAGGTCTGTATTTGCATCAGCTTGTAGTTGTAGGAACTAAATACTTTCAGATTTTGATGTTATGCAAGTTCTTTTCCCAGGGTTCAGGCGTGACATGTTAGGAGCCATGATCTCATTCTTCAGGTATTCAACAAGAGGGGGAATGTTCATAAACTCTTGTTTCGCTCATTGCCAGAGCGAGTCACAGGACACTTGGTTTGGTGTTGACTCACCAAGAATACACAACAAGGTATGGTTCTTAAATTCTACCAGACTCTCTAATCCGCAGATACAACAACCCTATGAGATATCAAGGCTTATATTCAACATTCAACATTGCAGACCATTGCAGAAGCAGTTGGAGATTGGTATTTCAGTAGAAATATAAGCAAACATATCGACTGTCCGTACCCTTGTGACACTTCTTGTCATAACCTCGTACCAGCAGTTTAGGTACGTGAAATTTCCTCGGAAGAAACTGTACTTTTGTCTCGAGTATAATTCTGTTTCTTCATCGATAACATATCGAAAGTTGCAGTTTTCAAAATAGACGATCCAATACAAGATATAGACTTAGCAGACAGAATTGAAGCTTCTCATCTCAGAAGCTAGGAGATATTGGAGCAGATGGTTTATAGGAAAAAAAAAAAAAGTGTAGTACAGAATTGTTGTATTCATGGACGGCACACTTGGGCAATTTGTCAAATTATTCAACAAATGAAGGTCTCAAGTTTGAGTCTTTTTAGAAATTTTTACCTAAAATTCCATTGTAACTTTTTAAGAGAGAGAAGAAAAAAGAAAATTTCCTTAGCCTACCTCTTTCTTATTTAATTCGAAATATAAATTTTAAAGATATTAATTTCTTCAAAATTAAGTTTATTCCTCATGAATTATACATTATAAATAAACTAATTTTAACAATGATCGGATCTAAACTCAATTCTTATTAATAAGTTATACACTCTACACATATTAAAAATTCTAATATGGTATCAAAATAAGTTTAATCCAGATTCTTAATTTTCAGGTTATCTGTTTAGATATTCAATCCCAGTGGCCCAGTTTGGTTATCACTGCACTTATTTTAAGTGACAAATAGAAAAGTATCCCTACATTCATTAAAAATGAAAATGTTAAAGCGCCAACTAACTAAATGACTAGTTCTAGTCATTTTGGCAATAGTTAAACCTAAGGTAAATTTTTTTTAATGGGCTCTACGCTCTACTAATATTAAAACTTCTAGTAGTTGTATACTTGTATGACCAGATTTTCACACAGAGTATTATTTACAATTATAGAGGTTGGATAGAGAAAATTAAAGTAATATTTATGGAGAGATTAAAATTATATTACATTTATTATGAAAATAAAAAATGATAATGATTTTAAAACAGTATAATTGATTATTATGAATGGATTAATACATTTTAATCATTCATTTATTATAAAATAATTCTAAATATACCATTTCTATAAATGTTAACCTGTATTTTTCTTTTTTTTTCTCTTCTTTAATTCTCTCTTGTAATTTCAAGAAGAAAATAAGAGAAAAGGTTCTATGACTTTAGTTGAAGGAATATAGGACTTTTTTTATTTCGAACATTATATAATTAATAAAATTAAGAATATGGTATTAAAATTCTTTTCAGTTCTAGTATTGGTATAATAATATAATATCGGCATTTGTAATTATGAATATTACATCAGATAAAATTATAAAATAATCTTTTTAATTATTTTATAATTAAATTTGAATTCCTTATTATAGTAAAAAAATTCAATAATTCAATTTATCAAAATTAGTATTTTATAATAAATTAATTACGACTATTATTATTAAAAAATATTTAAACATAATACAACATAATAGTAATAATCGATTTCATTATACTTAATTAAGATTATACATGAAAATAAGACTACTTCTAAAAGACTAGAAGGTACATATATATATCTAAATAAGGGGTTTGACAACGAGAGGCAGTCCTCGATTAGGCCTCAAGGACAGCAAAATAGAAGGGGAATGACAATAAGCGGGTGAAATGGAAAAAGAGAACTTAGACAAGAGCAAGGTTAGGACAACCTTGTACTCCATCGAAGTCAAATTCCTACCTACACACATTCTCCCACCAAACCCAAATGGCAAAAAACCCATCTTGTGCTTGCAACCACCGTACAAGTTGTCCTCCTGGAACCTCTCTGGCTTAAACTCGTTCACATCTGGTCCCCATAGGTCAGGGTCGTGATGCATGGCGACTACATCGATCCACATGTTCGTCCCATTAGGAATGGTCAGCTCGTTTACTCTTATGTCTTCTCTAGCTTGCCTTTGAACGTTTGGTGCTGGTGAGTAAAGCCTTAGAACTTCATTCATCACCCAACCCATCTGTAAAAAAAAAAAAAAAATAAGACTCTAATTTAATCAATTTATATAAATTTTAAGAGTTTATATGATTTTTTGTTAAATTTTTAGGAGATTGTAAACAAGTAATGCTGACAGAATGCATATGCAAGCCTTACGAGGTTAAAATTTGGCCGGTACTAGTTCAACAAAATGTGAAAATGGTGATGTTGGTGTTGGGTACCTCTTAAGGTGTGTCTGGTCACTCAAAAGTCATTGGGGTGTTGCCACGCGTACAAAGACAAAAAGTGCTGCTTTGTAATCACGTGTGGACGACGCCGTCTTATGATTCTACAATCTACCCAGTAAGATCCAATAGTGTGGGAATCTATTTCATACGGGAGCGTGTGGACTATGAACCATGTCGTGTTTGTCGTTGACCGCCTAACCCTAATCTCCCAACACAGCTCCCAAGGATCATGGTTGCCAAAACCAATT
Source organism: Erythroxylum foetidum (assembly GCA_026546835.1). NCBI lineage: Eukaryota > Viridiplantae > Streptophyta > Magnoliopsida > Malpighiales > Erythroxylaceae > Erythroxylum > Erythroxylum foetidum. The sequence goes on along the minus strand of JANZLF010000007.1, from coordinate 30,876,328 downwards.
TTACTATGTATACCCGCTAAAGTTGATAGCATGCTTAACATTCCTAATCTCGTTTTAAACTAAACATTAATTCAAGTAACTTTTGAAGTAAGCCGTTCTAATTTTTAGTATTAAAACTCCATTCATATTGTTTCATAACTACTGCCCTTGTGATGTAAATGTATTATTGACCTATAGTTATGCTCTTCGTGTCAACATACGCATGTGGGTGATGTTGGCTTTGTCGTGGATGCAACTATGCCATATGTCCATTTATGGCTTCAATGATCCCATAATTTTCCCTCGCTAGATTTTAGTTTCTCCTCATCCAAACACAACTTGCATGATTATTGTTCATGCATGAGTTTTTAACTTGTACTTTTCCTTCTTAAGGCAAGCAAGTAGCATGAAGTAAACCTATTTTTATCTCCAATCCATGCTTGATTAGTAAAACATATCTACATGTGATATACAAGCATAATAAGTACTTAACTACTGTAGTTACTTACCTTCTTAAGCCCAGCAAGTGCTGCGAAATGAAGCTCATTATCTCCAATTACTTCTCTGATCTCCTCCCTCAGCTGGTTCTGCCATTGATGGTTCTGAGCAAGAAGCAGAAGTGTCCACGACAGAGCCAAAGCCGTCGTTTCGTGGCCACCGAAGAAGAAAGTTTTGCACTCGTCGACTAGTTCCCTTGTCGTCAATGTCTTCCCAAGCTGGCCATTTTCGTGATTCTCTTCAAGTAATAACCCTAACAAGTCCTTTTCAAGGTACCCTTTTCCGGGATTGTTTCTTCGAGCTTCGATAATGGAGGAAAGGAGACTATCGATCTCTTTTCCAAGTCTTTTGGCTTCTAAGGTCTGTTTAGGGCACATGTACTTGCTAAATGGTACACCCACGTAACGATTAGTCTTGAATAGAGTGATTTGCATGGCTCTTAATTTCTCAAACACTTCTCTTCCACTTCCATAGCTTAAACCAAAGCTTGTCCTAGCAATGATCTCGCCGGCTAAACTTGTAATTTCTCTCTCAACGTCGATCTCACGGTGGCCTGAATCGATGAGGCTACTCCATTTCTCTATCATGATTGTGGTTGAATCCACCATTGAGCTTGCCATAGCCTATAGGTTTAAGTAATATGCAATTTAATCAGTACCATGAAAGTAATAAATTAGTGCAAAAAAGGTTGTTCAATTTAGAAGATCGTTTAATTTTATTTATGCCATTTTTGACTTTGTTAGGAAAAATCTTACCACCTAATCCTTTAGTTTTTAATTTTCATGCATTATGAAAAATCAAACAAACTTACTTTTATGTCATTTGAGTAATGAAGTCTTCGTCTTGGAAATTAATACCATCAATGATGCATGCTCTTTCGTGAGATATATGTTATTTTTTTAACAAACAAAATTACTTATTGTATACGATAATCAAAATTGAGAGAGCATAGATAAGAATATTTGAACATAGAAACTATTGGCTAATGCTCTCCTACTCCATTAACTCGACCATTTCTAATGGACACGATCACTTTCTTACCGTAAATGGACAAATTATTAACTTCTACGACAAATTCGATGTAATTTATTAAAAAGTTGTATTTTTTGTAAATTGAAAATAAAATTAAAAGTATAGAACTTTTATGATAATTACTAAAAATATTAATACTTTATTTTTATAGACTTATAAATTTGCATCTAATGATATATTATTTTTAAAATTTATATTTTTATTTTTAGCATATTAATCATTTTTCATAGTGGAAATTAGGTTTTGATCATGTGAATGAGAGAGAGACACGATGGGTGATTACCTTCAAGTTAGCCGGGGCAAAAGCCGGAGTGATAACATGACGCTGACGAACCCAATCGTCACCTTCAACCATAACCAAACCATCACCGAACATTGGTTCTCTGTCACGCTTAAACACTCGTGGCTTTCCCCAGCTCTTCCCCATCACTCCATTCGACATTCTCTTCAGGAATTCTGGGTCTGCAATGTACAAGAACGGCTCTGTGCCTAACCAGTATATGAACACCTTCCCTGAAACACACAACAATACCGGCTAACTGTTTAACACGAACAATAAGCTAACGATCGTAACTTTCTTCAGAGGGTTTTACGTACCGTGAGATTGCTGCCACTGAGCGAAGTAAGGAAACACAGTGGAGTGAATATCATGACAGATTATCGAAGAACGAATAGATTGAGAAGAGGTCTTCCTGCTTATGTTCTTCATTTCCTCAATGTTTCCCAGAGGAAAACTTGGAGTTGGACCTCTGAAGCCTCTGGTTTTAAGCTTCAGATGAGCACTGATAGGCCAAACCCAGCAAGAAAACACAACTCTCAACAACAGGTAGAAGAAAACACTAATCATGACCAAGCTAAGCATATAAAGAAACTCCATCACTGTTTTTATGGAAGCTTATTGTATTGTATAGTATGGTACTACTTCAATGGCTTTGTGTAACTGATGCAATATAGAAGAACCGAAATGGGGTATTTATAGATGGAGAGGGGACTCAAGCTCAACAATGCCGGAGCTTTGACCATTTTCGTGTTCTTTTTTTCAAAGAACACGACCTTAGGACTTGATTGGGCTTTTCTGTTTGTATGTTTTGTTTTGTTTATGGATCGGCCAACTCATCTTCTAAAGTCTCTGCCTCGGTAAACACATGTGGACGCCGCCCGAGTCATGTCATCCAAAGGATTTGACCAATGAAATTTTGCCACGTATGATTTTGAATTATTCACACGGGAAAACTCGAGATTTTGACTAGAGATCAAGAGGCAGCTCTTGAGAATAAGCAAAGTAAAACTTCTCCTGATTAATTCATACTTATTTCGTGAGAACGTATTATAGAGAGACTTTTGACTTGAAAAAATGATTTTCTCGTTCCAACCTATGAAAAAGCTAGAAAATTAAGAAATTTTCAAGTTACTTCTTCGTTAAGACCAATACAATTATAACATTCTCATAATAACTAAACAGATATACAAAAATATGAAAAGTTTAATAATACACAATCTTATTTAAAAATATAATAAATATTAACCTAAGTAGACATTAATAATTGACAAAGGAGCCTAATCATATCACATGAAGAAATCAAGATCTATTTACATTAGCAATTAATTAATTAATTAAGAGGTGTGCACATCACATGGATAAATGAATATTTAAATTCATTAAATTAATAATAAATTAACACATTTTTCTTCTGTTCAATTAAATTGAGTTTATTACATTATGTTTTAAAGCTAATTAAAACTATAATGTGTAAGGATGAGATCATTGTGTTTTGTGCCCTAGCCATACGTATCGCATGCAACTTGACTTTTATTATCCTTTTCAAACTTCGAATGTTTTATGGGTCAAAGATAGAATGTTGAATATTTATGTCTGAAGTCAAAGACAAGATGCCAAATTCTTTAACCCCAAAAAAAACCAAAGTCAAACGTATTCCTAACCTAACAAGAGACTACATTTAGTATAAATAATAGCTATGTTTCCTTTTTTCATACAAAATTTAAAATTCATAAATTTAGAATATCCCTTTTTTTGAAAAAAATAAAAAGAATTGTATTAATGTTAGCCAAATCTACAAAATAACATTACAATGAGTCACTTAATCTGCCTAAAAATTCAAAATTCTCTAATAATTTTAAAAAAGAGTAATCGATTGATTATAACAAATCAACTTGGCTAAATGTCGGTTGTTTGTTGTTGGCAATAAAAGCTGCATGAATAAGTAGATAATCCGACCAATATAATGAAGTAAATCGGTAATTGTCTAACATTGAGCACTTAGAAAGATAGTCCTTTTTGAATATACGGAGTCTTCATTTTTGTCTCAAAGAGGCCGATTGTAATCGACTTCCTATCTATTACTAATTTTCTCACCATGGGTTGTATGAGAGTGCCATTTAACCCTCTTGTGCTTCATATTAGAATGATCATTTAAGGGGAATACTCCATTCTTTTTGGTTTTCCTTCTAGTTGATCTTCTTTTGAGATCAGGGGAACTCTTATGAAACATTTCTGCTGCCTCAACAAATTTGTCATTCTCTGATTATATCAGCAACATGTTGCTAGTTGGATCATTCTCTAGTAGACCATGTTCATCATATCTTCTATTTCTTCTTCCACTGATTCTGAATCTTTTGTAGTAGTTACATCTTCCTAGTTATTAGGTTCTTATAGTCGAGAGGTGCGTCCGGATGCTATATTAAGTTTTTGACCTTTAGTATCTGGAGTATTTGTAACTGAGTTATCCAAATTTTCATTAGGATCAACTTGTACACATAGCCTCATTATTATCCACCGGAGAAGATTCAACTCTCAGTAGCTCATCTTGCTATCGAATTTGAAAAAATTTTCTTATAGGGACTCATTTCTTGGTTGAATTATAAGGCTTATATGTTACCTTAACTTCATATTTCATAAGCTCCCTTATTTCACCCAACTTGAGAATTGGTAGAATATCAGGTAGCATAGCATTTCTTTTGAGCTCCACACATATTTTTGCATACCAGTTCACTCTATTCTAGATGTTTGAGCATCTATACAAAGAGGCTTACCTAAAAAATTTGTTATAAAACTCAACCTTTCAATTGTTCAAAGTTCTAGAGATAAATTATAAAAATGCCCTCGCACAGGAAAAATTTCCACACATATACTATCAATTGTTATCCCAGGATTCCATTTATGAATAAACATGGGTTGACTTCGTATATGTCAAGGTCTTATTTCCAATAATTCATTCAAGTTGCTATCAGCAGCAAATTTAAACAAAATAGTGTCATCATCTATGAGTGAAGAATTTTTCTAAACTTTTCTTACCCAATTGTGCAGTGGCTAAAGCATTGATGACTGAAAATGCAAGTCTCTTGCTCCAGAAAGAGCCAACCAGGGCAATAGACCAAATCTTTGTTTTGGCTTGCAACAATTCAATCGGTGGACTGACCACACAATCCTTCATAATGTCTAGGTAGAATTTCAAGTGTATCTTCGACCGCCTCGATTAAATTTTCTTTGTTCAAATGCTATTAGCGGGTGAGGGTTTCCCTGAAGCTCTCAGTGAACTTACCCTCTTACTAGAAGCACCATCCTCTCGAGTTAGCGCAAGAAAGTCCTCCATGGACAGGGGTGAAGGCACATCATCCATTGCCATGGAGCTCACGTGAGTCTTAACAAGGAGATTTGGGTCCTAATAATGAAGTGTGTACGGCTAAGCTTGCGTGGGTCTTGCCGCTCGCTTCGCTCTTTAGATCTTAAGCTAGGTTCTTGCTATCACCTCGCTTCTTGAGAAGTGGGTGGCCTCGCTATTGCCTCTTTAGATATGGAGCTGGGTCGTCACACTATCACCTCGCTTCTTCTTTAGAGTTGAGTCGCCTCGCTATCGCTATCGCCTCTATATCATAAGGATTATTAAAATAAATCAAACTAGAAAATTAAAAACCAAATTGAATCATTTGATTCAAAATTTTTATGATTGAACTAGCTGGATTTATTGAAAATTTTAATCATTAATAAATATTCACAATCCTCAAAACAGAGTAATTAATAACTAAAAAGAAAGCAGAAAAGATCAATGAAATTTAAATAATAAAAAGTCTACAATGTAAAAGGTTCACAAGTCCCATTAAATAATAACCAAGAACTAAAGAAAGTCAAAATTTAAGTTTTTAGTTTAGACCATAAGCTTGTGTTTACTAAAGTCTAAACCCTGAATGCTAAACATAGTGTCCACATTTCAACTAAAAAGAAGATGTCACGTTAGAAAGTGTCGCCCAATCCTCGCAAAACCTTCCTCGAGACTCGTTAATTACTATAATGATGACAATGTTAGAATAATTTACTAATCAAGGCAGTAACTTTTGTGCCTTCAAATCACGCGTGACATTTAATAGTAAACAGTGTTAATTGAAAAATAAATTTCAAACCTTTAACAATTTTTATAATATTATTTTGAATTTTAAAAGTAGTGTTAAATTGTTTTAATTTTTATTTTTAACAAAAAACTCAACGCTAAATTTTTTATTAATGTTGATAAGGAGAAAAGTAAGATGAGATTAACATTTTTATTTTTCTACTGTCGTATATTATATTTTTGTTGTGTATCATAATAAAATTAAATAAACCAAATCAAAAAATCAAAAACTTTAAAAATTATAAACTTTTATTTCATAATTATTTTAGAGTTTTGATATTTTAATTTATTAAATAATAAAATTTATACATGAAACAAATAAAATTATGATAGTCACGCTTAATTTGTCACATCATTCATATCAACAAAAAAATTTAATGTCGGACTATTTCTATTAAAAAGTAAAAGTTAAAACATTTAATGCAATTTTTAAAGTAAATTGAATAAAATCATAAATTTTTATAATTAATCCAAATAAATATCGTTCTTAACTTTCATAAAGGGCAACAAAAAATCTCTAATTTGTTTCTTTTTATTTTTTTACGAGAATTTACTCTTAATTTTTATAAAGAAAAAAAAAGACAAAAATAAGAACCTTTTTGTATTTGCTTGTAAAATGTTAGGAACAACATGGTGATCAAATATGAGGATTAGATTTCCTGTTTTAGTTATAGTGTTTTTATCATATTCTTTAAATCTCATTCACATATAACTTGGTGGTCAGATAAGAGGGATCAAATCTTCTATTTTAGTTATGATATTCTTATTATATTCTATTAAATCTCATTCACATATAACCTAGTGATTAGACAAAGGGATTAGATCTCTTATTTTAGCTATAATATTTTGGTCATATTTTATTAAATCTCATTCGTATATTTGCAGACCTGTGTTAAAATATAAAAGAAATTTAACAGAATAGGGCTACGAAACAAGATTTGATGTGTGGAGCAAGAAAAGCATAGTATGTCAATATGCCAATAAAAACAACTTAAATTTGTCTTTTTCTTGTCGAAAATAGAGTACTGTCTTGTTTGGTTTTCGGTCGGTGAAAACCGAAGTCACGTGGGGATGGTGTTGGTGAATATGAGGATGTCCCAGTCAAAGACTTTGGTTTTTATAGTTATATCTCCGCACGTACTCCAGAGGTGGACGGTCTCTACGTAGAGGTTAGAAATAAACGTGTGAAATTATAGTAAATATTAATTTAAAAAGATTGAAATATTATTATTTTATTTTAACTTATATTTGTAAAGTTAAAGCTAATGGGAAACAACTCTCTAATTACGACTTAGAATATGAACTTTTAGAATTAAAAGACACATTGAAATAATATTTTCATGAGTATCTATTTATTTAATTTCTGCATGTCTCATTTATTAAATGAATCAATGAATACTCGTAAAATAAGATAAATACCGATTATTAGACACAAGTTAGATACTATAATTAGGACAAAGGACCATCTCCTTAAAAGTCATGTAATAAGCTTTCCTTTATAATTTTCGCCAAAGCAAAACTAATAAACAAATATTTTAAAAACTATACTGGAATTTAAAATTGAAAATTAATCGAAATAAATTCTTTATTTATTACAAAATTAAAATTTAATTAAAAAAGAATCCGTTAAATAAAAATTAATCGATTTATTTTGATTTATAAAAATTCGTTAACTTACAAAAATTAATTGATTGATTAAAAAATGATCAGTATTTAATAACATAAATTATTAAACTAAATCAAATAAAAAAAATTAAACTAAAAATTTAACCAATTGAAAATTTTCATTATTAAATTAATCGAACCGATTTTATTTTTAAAACATTGATATATACTAACAATATAGTACATGTTATAAAAAATTTAAGACTTCCATTCGTCTGTGATTTCAAAGATTATAATTGTTTCTATTTTTAATTTATCAAAATGATTTATTTTATAGTTTTGAGAATTTTATATTTTATTTATTTATTAATAATTTTTCTATTAAATAAAAATAAGGTTATGCGTAGATTTCCTAATGTTGGATTATTTATTTATTGATTTTTTTGGTCGGTGCAAATTAGTCGATTCCGTGAAGCATTAGATTTCGAAACGATATTGAACTGATTTGAAGAGCTTTTCCACTCTGAAATTGCTCCTTCCGCTCCGCCGATCTATTCTCTCCCAACCGTACTCTGAGTCACGCTGTGAAGAGTTCATGATCCAGATTCCAGACATTAATTATTAAGCGCTTGTCAATTCAACCGTTGTTCTAGAAACTCAAGTACTTTGGACTTGGTGGAACATCCGCTCTAGGTGTTCCCACACTCCGACTCAATATTGTGTGAGGGAAATAAATCACGGTTTGATCCTAGCCAATATTTTAAAAATCGGACCGGACATTAAACCGGTCGAATGAAAGGTTTAAGATTTAGAGGTTCAACCGATAATGAACCGCTATAAAATCGGTATATAATAAATAAGAAATAAAACT
>JANZLF010000007.1:30834167-30848865 GCA_026546835.1 Erythroxylum foetidum | reverse complement strand
AGAAGAAAAAATAGAGAAAAGTGAAAGAAAAGAGTAAAGAATTAAGAGTGAGAAAACTCTATTATTCATTACTTTCATCACTGACAATATAACGACTAGTGTAATTGTTGGATATGTATCAGTTATTATCAGTCACGTGATTTACTACACAACTTCGTTTTTACTCATAATTTTTACACTATGTCGTATTTGTTAGTAGTGTGCCCTAGACCAATTGACATATATGTGATTCATGTATTAACACTATGACTTGTTAATAATATACTATAAGGTATTCCTTTTATATATGCATGTATGTTGTTTATGTAATGTGATTTACGTTCCATGAATGGTACTAGACTTATGCCATCAAGTATGTGACTTGATAGTAAAACCATAAGCATTATAACACTATTCTAAATTATCCATAGTCGATCGTTATTGGTGGAACAATAATGAATTAAGGCTAGTATGTGTTTTGATTGATGATCACGTTTTATTGATCATGGATATGAGTTATCAAATCAGAAGCATAGATATATGTTAGAGAACATATATGGGACTGACCCACAAAGTGAACACTACATGGTTTCATGTCATTAGTGATTCTCAATATAGTTTGACTTTAGTCCTCTGACCTGAAGTCATCATGGTTTCCTACATGAGGAATTTATTGTTTTGATATTAGACTAAGTTATCTTTAATCGGATAACAAATAATCTTATGTTGGACATTAAATAAATCATGCGGAGGGATGTGAATGACGTGGATAGGATTTGTACCTCTCTTAAATGAGAGAGATTCATTTAGTCTCTTGACAAGTATGATTGAAGAAATGCATGACCGTGCTCAAATGAATTGATGAGGAGTCATCAATGTCATTTGTTATAATCAATCAACTTGGGGATCAAGAAACTATGATTAATCAAAGGTTGACATGTATCATGTCTTGTGATTAATCAAAGGGACTGAGCTTATAACCATGGTTATAGGTTAAATCGGATTACCGATCCTCATTTGATTTAGGTAGTCATAATGTCTTGCTAGAGGTTGCTTATGACTTATGGGCCTTGAAGTGAGATCAAGCCAATTGTTAACTTCAAACGAGCCTACAGGGTCGCACACAAAGAGTTATGTAATTTGGGCTTATTCTCTCGGGTTTAATTTATTAGGCATTGAATAAATATATGTGGATATATTTATTGGGCTGAATTGAATTAAGTTATCAGACCTTTATTATATGAGATATAATGGGCCGAAACTTATTGGGCTTCAATGGGATTAGGTTTTCTTAATAAATAGAGAAACTTAGGTCTCATTAGAATAAGGAAGAAAAAGGAGACGAAACCCTAGCCATCCTCCGAGAGAAAACTGTGTGGTGTTCAGAAAGTGTTTCAGGGCATGCTAGCATATGATAGTCGCTGCTCGCATCGTTCATACTCGTGTGGATACCAGTAGAGGGCATTCACATTTTGCATGAATCTGAGTATTATAGTTGTTGCACATATTATAGTTGTTGCACATAAACTTCCTCATCCAAAACACCATCAAAAACCATGTAAAAATGTTGTTTTTACATCAAAATGATAAACTTTTGACTTATATTAAGCAACTATTGCTAAAAAAGCTCGGATAGTATCAAACCTCGAAATCAAAGCAAATGTCTCATTAAAGTCTACTCCCTCGCATTACATATAGCCCTAAGCGACTAGTCTTGCCTTGTACTTCTGGATTGAACTATCTACCTTGTTTAACCTTGTAGATCCATTTTAAACCCACTGCTTCTTTGTTGCAAGGTAGTTCAACTACTTCCCATGTCCTGTTTCTCTCTAAAGCCTTCATTTCTTCATCAGTAGCATCACACCATTCTATCACTTGCACTACTTCTTCAAATGAAATTGGTTCTTTAACTTTTTCCATGCGAAATCTCTCTACTACTGCTTAAATTTCATTTAAAGATCTCCATTTTCTTGGTGGTGTCTCCGAGGAAGATGAATTGGGTGTAGATGAACTAAAAGATATAGATGAACTAGGTATTGGTGTTGATGGACTAGAGCTGTCATTTTTCTTAAGCAAAAGTAGATGGAGTTTCATCATCACTTTCCATAAACCTAGTATGGGGTTGTGCATCATCCCAAATCCAAGAGCTTTTTTCATCAAACACTACATCACAACTAATTAGTAACTTCTTGGGGTAATCATTGTAAAATCTATAGCCCTAATTTTTCACACTATACCCCACAAAAATACATTTTACACCATTTTCATCAAGCTTTGTTCGCTTTTTGGTAGAAATATGAACAAAAGCAAGACTATCAAAAACCTTAAAGTGAGTTACCTTAGGCTTTTACCTGTGTCAAGCTTCAAAAGGAGTTTGGTGTTGTAAAGCTATTGTAGGACTCCGGTTGAGAATATAGGCTACCATATGCACCGTTTCTACCCAGAAGCTTTTTGGAAGAGCTTTAGCCTTTATCATACTTTTATCCATCTCCATAAGACTTATATTCTTTCGTTCAGCCACATCATTTTATTGAGGTGTGAAACTAGCTGTAAGTTGTCGTTGAATGCCATACTCTTCACAAAAACTGTCAAACTCTTCTGAAACAAATTCTTCGCTATGTTTTGTCTTTAAGATCTTCATGGGCTATCCACTTTGTTTTTCCACAAGTGCTTTAAACTTCTTACAAATTGGTAGCGTGTTTGATTTCTCTTTAACAAAATACACCCAAGTCATTCTGTTAAATTCATCAACAAATACAATAAAGTACTTGTTGTTGTTGAGTGATGGAGTTCGCATTAATCCACAAACATCAACATGTATCAATGCAGTAGGGTTTTCAACTCTCCTTGCCTTGCCTTTAGGAAAAGCATCCCAGTGTTGTTTACCGACCACACAACTCTCACATATAACATCATTAGTCTTAATCAAAGGCAAACCATGCATCAAATTATATTCCTTCAAACAACTCAACCTTTTAAAGCTCAAATGTCCATATCTACATATCTATAAAACTGAAAAAACTCAACCTTTTAAAGCTTAAATGCCCACATCAAGTAAGGTAGATTTCAATGCCAACTTTTCATCAAGACTCAAAGGAAAACATTTACTTTTATCCATAGGAACCTTAACCAAAAGGTGTTTCTTTGACTTATCTTTGTAGACAAAAGATGTTAAATCTTTAAAGATAAGTGAATAATCTTCCACTCAAAATTGCCCCACACTCAACAGTTTAGAATCCAAATCCAAAACATACAAAACATTGTCAAGACAATTTATTACAGAGGCATCTAATCTCACCATACCTTTTCCTTGAGCTTCACGAACAGTTCCATCTCCCATAGTTATCCGGCTAGTCACGGACTTGTCTAATTTAGTGAACAAATCAAGTTTTCTAGTCATGTGATTGCTGCAACCACTATCTACATACCACACACCCGAAACACATTCTTTGGCTGAATAACAAGCTAGAAATATGCTCTTCGTATCAACCTCATCCTTTTCTTGAGCAAGATTGGCCTGTCTTTCTTTAAATCGACAAAACCTCTCTATATGTCCATACTTTTTGCAATGAAAACACTGGTTTGGGTTTGAATTTTCACCTCTATCATCAGTGCTAGGACGTTGGTTGTTGTTTTGATTGCGGCCTCTACCTTTATCTCCTCTACCACCACGTGAAAATCGACCTTCATGTCCTCAATTGGAACCACCTCTGCCACTTGACTCTCCATCTTTAAAAAAAAACTGTCTTACTTTGGAAAGCATTTTCCATTGTATTGTTGTCATACCGCTCAATCTTGTCTTTATGAGAATAAAAAGAGCCAAGAACTTCGTCTACTGTTAGTGTACTCAAATCTTTTGACTCTTCTATAGCAACCTCAATATAATCACATATCTTAGGCAAACTTCTAAGAATTTTCTCAACAACTTTTTGATCAGGTAGAATCTCAACAAATTTTCTGATTTGATTCACAACCTCCTTCATCTTGCAAAAATAGTTTTCTAGTGAATCAGAATCTTTTATGAATATACCTTCAAAGTTCTAATGAAGAGTTTGAAGTTTTACAATAATCACCTTAGCATTACCTTGGTAGCCTTTCTGTAGAGTATCCCAAGCTTCCTTTGATTTTGTGGCTAATAAAATAAGTAGGAAGATTGCCTCGTCCGTTACTTGTTGGATAAAAAATAAGGCTTTTGCATCTTTCTTCTACACTTCTCATAAAGTTTCGATGGTAAATCCAGCTTCTGTATAACCATTCTCCACTAAGTCCCACACATTTTGGGACATGAATAATGTCTTCATTTTTGTGCTCCAAATGTCACTTGGAAGATTGGAATTGTAGGCAACAATGGATTCATGCTAGTGTTGTTGGCCACGCTTGCTCGAACCTTCTTTGATACCAAATGTTAGTGAATAGGCTGAAAATAATAGCTGTCAGATGTTGAAGAATAGGCTACATAAAAAAAACTGTCAAATGTTGGAGAATAGATTGCTGGAAAATATAATAACTATAAGAGAACTTTTAACAAACAAGTAGTTGACAATAACAAAATGGACATAACTGACGCAATTTTCATTCATCTGATCAAAGCATTTTATACACAAAAGAAATATCAGCTTAACAAAAAACAAGGACACACTACTCCACTACTACACTACTTATGGCTAGAAACACATTTGTAAAAAATAGCAACTTGAGCCTAAAGAACCGGAGCAAACTAATAGCTTCATTCAAATATCAATAAAACATGTTTCTGCATTAGTTTCCAAGAAACTGTTATTAACTTCAGTCTTCGAGAGCTCCGTGTATTGGACTACGTAGTGGAGACTAAGGTTATATTTGATTGGAGTTTTATAATGGAATAAAATAAAATGTGATAGAAGAGAATGATCATGTTACATCTCATTACATCCTAAATAGTAAAAATGAAAAACCTTCAATTTATGAGATTTAGGATGTAATGTAAAATGATAAAGAACTGTACATTATATTATATTATAAATTCTTCATCCAAGCAACATTTTACTACATTACATTATAAAACCTTTTATCCATTCCAAATAAGAAATTTACAATATTACACTTATTTATGTTCTATTCTATTATAAATCATTCAATTATATTAAAAACTTTATATCCAACCTAGTACAGCGTAAAGGGCCAGACATTTGCACACTTTCTGCTAACACGTGAAAAGATAAATAGTGATTATATATGATATATGTAAGTACGTATGTATTTAGGTGTACATATACACAGGATACACACAAAGAGATGCAGAGATAGTTTACAAACATTGACCAGATTGCCAAAAAGATTGGTGATGAGGTGAAGGGCAAATTTGACGCTGTACTGAGTAGCCATTGTTGGTCGGTCTTGGTCTACGTTGTGCAGTTTTTTATACATTCAATATTTACTACTGGGTTAGTTGACACACCATCCAAGGGTCCATAGCTCAGTGGTAGAGCATTTGACTGCAGATCAAGAGGTCACCGGTTCGAACCCGGTTGGGCCCTTCTGTGAATTTTTTAAAATTTTTGGTTCTTGATTGGACTTTAAAAAATAAGCACTACAAATTCTTTTATTATTAAAAGAAATATCAAGTTTAATTTTTTTATTGACAAAAATCGTAATTATTATTATTTGATACATATTAAATTTACGAAATAATTTTAATAAATAACTAAAAATTAAATAATAAATCTAATACTATTAAGACATCGTTTTTTTCATTGCAGATGCTTGATTGATATATCATAGTTGCCGTCTAAAACTCGAGTAGTTTGACAAATTCGACTTAACTCTATCTAACATTTGATCTTATTTTGGTGTTTTTCAGGACCAAAACATAAAAAATGTTCAAACCTTAATCAATTTCCAATGTACTTATTCAAAACATGTGATTTTGTGAAGTCCTTTACTCCTTTTTTGTCTTGACATAGGATAGCATCAGTTTTTCTTTCTATTCCCGTATAAAAAAGGAACAGAATTAGACATGTTTTAAGAAAATTGTCCAAATTTGACAAGAATTCCATACATATTGTTGTAATATATTATTAAAAATTTGAACTGGTTTGAGCGGTTCAATCGTTAAATTTTTTAATCAACTAATTTTTTAGTTCGATTATCAATTTCTCAGTTTGATTTACTTAAATAAACTTTGTTGTTAAAAATCGATCAATTTATTAATTAATTAAAAAAAACTGAATTGGCTCGAACTATTCAACCGTCAAATTTTTGAATCAACTGATTTTTTAATTCGGTTTTCAATTTCTCAGTTTGATTTGTTTTAATAAACTTTATTGTTAAAAATTAACCAATTTATTAATTAATTGATCGATTTTTTATAAACTAAAATTAATTGATTAATTTTCAATCAATAGTCTCCCTTTTTAATTAAATTGTAAATTAAAGACAGTCTCTTTCAATCTTATTTCAAATTCTTCAATTTTATTCAATCTTTAATCAATTTCATGTCAGTCTAATTCGGATTGAACCTTTTAAACCTTAAATTTCTTGTCTTACCGATTTTATATCCGGTTTAGTTTTTAAAATATTGGATGTAATATGACAATATATATTAACATTCTAAACCATTCAAGATTCCAAATTTTGGACCAAGAATTTTCTTTTGTGTTGTTCCTGTTCTTGTTTGCGTTTAAAATGTTCTAACTCACAAGTCAACATAATTTCATATGGAGCCAAAAGTTTAACGACAATAAGCCTATTAGTAATAAGAAATTTGATACACATTGATAGTTTCAATCCTATAAGATTGGAAGGTTTATGTTCAAAGTCTTTGACGGTCTATCATTTGGTATTAGACAATTCATAAGGTTGACAAATAGCCCGGCTTGATCTGATCTTCAAGAGGTGACTCAATGTCACGGTGTATGTAAGTCTTGAGACGATTCAAAGCAATATGATTTTGAAACTTAATTTTGATACGTTAATTTTAAATTAATTTTTATTATCAGCTTATATTTTACTTAACCTTTAGAATCAAGTAAATTAAATATGAATTGATCGAATTTTAGATTAGTTCAATTTAGTGCAAATAAATATAAAAATAAAATTATTTTTAAACATTATTGAAATTTATCCTTATTAATTTTGGGGTAAAAGATAAATTTTAAAAAATCTCTTGATTTTTAAAATTATAAAAAAAATTATATTTTTTAGTTTTTAAAAAACCCTTCTTTTATATTTCGAATTATAAACATCAAATATGAATTAATCCGATGTTAATTATATAATGATTTTTGAACCGAATCAATTAAATTAACTATTTAATGTAATTCATTTTAATTATTAATTTAAGTTAAATTTAATATTAGTGATATTTAATTAATTCACATATGATATTTATATTATGTGTATTTATAGTTTTATTTTACCGAATTTTAAGATCATGGATATATATTTTACTCTTGATTTTGTATTATTTGTAATTACGTATGTAATATTCTTAATAATTGACATCTGATTGCCTCGTGTTATTTGCAATTGGTAAATTAAAAACAAGCCGTTTATAGGAGGAGACGCCAAACCTCGCTCTTCTAAATTTCTGGTCATCTTGGGTTCAACGTTTGGTCCGTCCATCCGCCATTGATAGCGGCTCGTGATTGACTGCTTAATTGAGTGAATATGGGTGCAGTGTCATGCGAACGAGTATATATAAGGGTAAGTCATGTTCCCGTATCTCCGCAACCACTTCTATTCCAATTCTTAACTCTCATCTCTGAACACAGCCATGGCTTGTAACTTCATCTTTAAGACCCTGTTACTAGCGGCTTTTGTCATTGCACTTTCTGTACCAGGCACTCTCGGTAAGTGATTCTGACTAAAAGATCTGATTCTATACCAACTGGGTTTTGATCCTAGCATGAAAAAATTTGTATATGATATGTCTTCAGGTGAAGTAACATGCGAGAAACTGGACCAAAACACATGCGCCTTCGCCGTCTCAGGCTCCGGCAAGCGGTGTGTGTTGGAGAAACACGTCAGGAAGAGTGGAAGAGAAGCTTACATTTGCCGTACGTCGGAGATCGAAGCTGACAGGTTGAAGAACTGGATCGAAACTAACGAATGTATCAGATCATGCGGGCTCGAGAGAGAATCACTCGGAATCTCCTCAGACTCACTTCTCGACACAGGCTTCACTCGCCATCTCTGCTCTCATCAGTGCTACGACAGTTGCCCTAATGTCGTTGATCTTTACTTCAATCTCGCTGCAGGAGAAGGTAAAACACAACAAACACAGCACAACAAAACCTTCTCCTTCTCCTTCTTCTTCTTCTTTAGCTCCGTCAAGTTCAAGTAAGTCGAATTAATCTGATGAACGTTTTTGTGGTTTCTTGCAGGTGTTTTCTTACCCAAATTATGCGAGGCTCAAGAGGGGAGTGCACGTAGAGAATTGATGGCAGAGATCAGAAGCGGAGGTGTGGTTGCACCAGGACCAGTACACGCTGTGAAGTATGGTGTCGCACCATCAATTGCACCTTTTTAGTTCGCGGGACAAAGAACAATAAGACATAGAGAATCACTTTAAGTAATTATGGAGTTCATCTAGGATTCCGGTAGGCGGGTTGGGTCGGTCGACCGAAACGACGACCATGACTAGCTAATCAGAGGATCCATTACGTGTGTTAATCACAGGAGTACTTAGGTTAAGCTGGTTTTATTCTTAGGTGGGTTCGCAAATTATTGTATGTGTTTGTTTACTATTAAGATTGTGTGATAATAAGAGACCAGGAGTCATAGCTTCCATCATCTTTCTGCTTTTTTAAACCTGTGATGTAGTAATTAGTCTTCATGCACATGCACTGAAATTACTGAATGCCTCTTAAAGAGCAGGCATGGCAGCAGCTCGACTTGGCCTGATTCTTTAGAACATGGTCGGGTTTTAGCCTGAGGTTTAAAATATAACGAGAATATCCCAAAATTCTACAGCGAAACGGGATTTAAAGAGAGTTTGATAGTATGCAATCTTATCCTTACATAATATCATATTTAATATATTTACGAGAGTAACCAAAATCTGAATCAAACTTTTATCTAACCTAACTTAAAATCATGTCAACTCAAACCCTAATCCGTTGATTTTGAATTGGGCAAGACCCAATTTGCCAACCCTATTTATGTCCTTGATCATAGTTATTAAGTAGAAACATGACAAAACCAAAGTTGATTTGTTCTTTAATTCATGGTACTGGCTTGATGAATATTCAATAAAATGCTCCAACGATAAGCTTACCTGCAAGAAGTTTAAAGACTATTATTTTGCATTAATGGTATGCAGAAACCAACATTACACTGACACGAGAAAGCAAAAAATTACAAAAACAAAAGAACATTGATGACCAAAAGATGTAATTTTCTCAGGAAACGCTCAGGAATTTTGGACAAATTAATAAGAGAATTGAGTAAATCACATCACATCTAAAGTGCTCGGCCTTTTATAATGCCAATGCTTATTTCACTTGGATCTGTAGCTTGCAACTCCACTTGAATTCCGTCAAGTTCCCTCTTGAATCTATCTTTGGAACTTGCATACACCATTTTATTTCTTACCCTAGCTGCATCAGGTGCCCTGCAAGAAAAAGTTTCAACAACAGAGATAAGTAATTTGATCTAATCCTTGAATGTATCTGTTGTTCAGATTAGTTTTTCATTTTCAGCTTAAACATGTTCCTGTTTCTAACATGTCAAAACAAGTCCTGCTTCATCTTTTCCCTGAGGGGACGCCACACTACTCAAGTTTTCTGTCGGGAAAAAGATAGAAGACTTAAAGAAATGTATGAACTTGTGTTAATTTCTTTCAAAATGGAAACAAACACATGATAAATAAGATAGAGACAATGATTTTTTCTCCCTAATATTTAAAATTAAAAAAAACTAAATTTTAAAATTATTTATTTTAAATTTCTAAAAAAAATAATAATAAAATATATATTGCCTTAACCTTACAGACAGACTAATCAAATGTTACTCATACGATATCTTAGCTTAAATCTTAAATACAATCATATTTATTTAATCTAAGTTTAAACTAATAATTTAAGATATTTATAATAAGTTATTATTTTAAGTTAGATTTAAGTTAAATTGAGTTATTATATGAACATTAAACATGAAATAATCATATATCACTAATATAATAATATGAACTAATTAAATTTGACTTAAATTAATAATATAAAAATAATTATAACAAATTATTAGTTTGAGTTAAATTTAATATTAGTTCAGTTCAATCTTAAAAATTTACTAATTTGTTGTATAAATAATATTTGATTAGTACAAATATAATGTTCATTATTTTATTATTATTATTATTAATGAAATTTTGAAATGATTAGTTATTTTAGAAAATTAGAAATTAGAAAATATTTTTAAAAATCGAAAAGTTTTTCTAAGAAGGTTTTGTCTTCTATCCTAAAAGAAAATATTAACTCAACATACCATTGTACAAAACTTCCTACTTTGTAGGAATTTGAGGAGAGTCGTAATGTACATAATCGTATGTTTAATGTTCAACGTAAAACTAAGTGTAGTTATGTAAGAGGAGAGAGTACCAAGCAATGAAGAAAATTTTGCTTTTCTGGCAATTCTCATCGGTGGTGAAGTCGAAGTCGTAGACGGCGTAGCGACACTCATCGGCAGGGAGACAGGCAGTGAAGTTGTCGTAGGTTTCTTGGGGACTCCCAAGTTTATCTACGACCACTTGCTGAGACTCAACCTTAAAGACTATGAACCTGTAGTTCCTCTTGGCTTTCAGTTCCAAAAACTTGAGCTTACAGTCATCTTCCACAGCCATTCCAGACGCCGAGTTTGCCTAACCCAAAATGTTTCAGTTTTGAACTAACAATGAAAAATGCATAAACCACATGATTTTCATCATATATATGAATGCATTCAAACAGGATTTGAACATGCGAGTTTTCGTCAAGTGATTTATTCAAACACGAAGTAGACATTAATCGGAAAACATAAATAGCAGCAAACAAGAACATAATGACTAGAAACCAAGTTTGGTTAGGGAATCCATTGTTGAACATTAATACGCTCTTGAAGCAATGCAATATGGTAATTTAAAAGATAAATCAAAAAGAAGAAGAAGAACATAATCCTTTTCTCATTAATCATCAATCAAACACAATAAAGAGACAAGAGAAAGAAATACTGAGAGTACCATGTTGTCGTCCTAGGAAGACAGCAGAGGAGGCTTGTGTGAGAGGGAAGAGAAAGAGAAGGAGAAAATGGGAGAGTATAGGAAAAACTGAGATTGGGAGATCCTTAGTTTTGGGAGACAGACACATTAAGAGGACAGACAAACACGGAGAACAAAGAGAAGTTTCAGGGACAACACATGGGTTGGAAATTCTCTTTGGAGCTCTCTCATGGCTGATAATTAATGATGATAATGGGCTGAGCCGGCCTATACAAAATTATTATATATTTTCGTAAAAAGATAAAATAACGTTTTTTTTTCTTTGCATAAAAGGGAGGTAACTATTACATAATGAAGCGGGGGAAGGTAATCCCAACGATATCATCGAGTAGGATCGAAAGGCACCCGTGGGGTGCAGTGACAAAAGTGGTAATGCCAATATTAAAGGAAGCAGCAAAGTTGGCGAGCCAGTCGGCACTCCGGGTGGCTTCCCTGTAGATGTGGCGAGGGAGGACCGTTCAGTTGCGGGTGAGGAGGGCGTAAATGCCAAGGATGAGGGGATTGGCCGAGGAAGTGCGGGAGGCTGTGTCAAAAATAGAAGTCAACACTGCCTGAGAGTCGATTTCTAGGATCACTCGGCGGTAACCCAGGTCCCAAGCAAGGTGTAGGCCAGTGAAAACTCCCCACAGCTCTGCAGTGAAAGAGGAGCACCAGCCCAAGTTGTGGACGAAGCCGCCAATCCAGGCACCCATAGGTCCACGGAGGAGACCACCGGCGGAGGCCACTCGGGGGTTGTGTTTGCTCATCCCGTCCGTGTTCAGCGTCACCCACCCCCTGGACGGAGGAGTCCAGCCAATGTATTGTTCTTGTCGTGGCCGCCACCCAGGGACGGTGCGCTCTTGCCAGACGACGGCTAGAGTAAGCTGCTGGACGTATCGAAGGATACAATGGACCGGAGAAGTGGGCCAAGAGAACTGAGTGTCAAAAAGAGCTCGATTCCGCCAAAACCATAAAAACCAGCAAGCTGTCCCAACGATGGTGGACCAGTCAAAGCCACAGATCTGTTGATGGCATTGAAGATTAAGGGAGAGCCAATCAGGGCCGTGGGCTGAGAAGAAAGGCGGAGAAAGTGCTTGGCCGGGAAAGGCGAGCCACAAGCTCCGAGCGCGGGGACAATCGCGCATGACATGCAGGAAAGTTTCTTCAACCGGGCAGTGAGGACAAGCTGTCTCCGAAGTGAGGTGGCGACGACACCGTTGTTGGTTGGTGAGAAGCCGATCACGGCCTAGAAGCCATAGGAAGGATCGAATACGTGGGGGTCCTGGCCATCTCCAAATTTGGAGCCATCTGCTACTGTGCTCGGGTGCAGCATGCTCCATCATCAAGGAATAAGCCTCTGTGGTAGAGAAGTGACCCACCCTCAATCGGCCCCAAGTCAGTTGATCGGGGCCCGAGTCGCTCTGGGGCGGGAGAATACTTGCAATCAACATACAAACGGTCTGAGGGAGTAAAAATTGGAAGTCTTGCCATAACCAATTCCCAGAGTGATCAACATAGCGGTGAACCCGGCTAGCTTGTTCCGAGAGGGGAACTAGGCCAATGGCGAGGGGGAGGAGAGGCCCGAGGTCCCCGACCCAGGGATCCAACCAAAACCGAACCCGGGAACCGTCATGGATCAACCAGTGCACGCCACGAATGACGGAGGGCCAAACAGCCCGAATGCTCTGCCATGTCATTGACCCTCCGGAAGCCCCGAGGGAGGAGGGGGTAGTGCGCATCGAACTTGTATTTAGCAGACAGAACTTAAACCCATAAAGCATGAGGCTTGGAGAGGAGGGCCCACCCAAGCTTGATTAGCAGCCTTACTGATCAGTCTACAACAAAACCCCCCAAAGTACCCCCTCAGATCTTCTATGCTATTTATTATGTCCTAACCCTATCCTAATTCATTTCAACCATTTATTTATGTAGGTCGTACATAAATAGATGGCTGAGATAAATCCTACATAAATAATTAGTTGAGATAAAATAGGATAGAGTTGAGACATGATAAAGGGCGCAGAGGATCAGAGCAGCTATGTTTTGGGAGACACGAACTTCTATCCCATTTATCCTGTCTCAACTCTGTCACATTTTATCTCAATTATCTCTTTGTTTTGGGACATAATCCTCTGTGTCATTTATTCTATCCCAATTCTGTCTCATTTCATCTCAACTATCTATTTATGTGAACCCCACATAAATAGAGGCTCACATAAATAGATGGTTGAAATAAAATGAGATAGGATTGGATCCCACATAAATAGATGGTTGAGATGAAATAAGACAAGATTGAGATTTGATAAATGGCACCGAAGATCATGTCCCAAAACACAAAATCCTCTCTTTTTTAGTCATTTATGACAAGAAAACTACAAAACTAAGCGACACATTGCTAATCGAGTCAATTCAATTTGGTGACTTTGATCATCAAATGAAAAAGTATTATTAAATTTTGAATAAGAATGAGGTCCGAACTTGAATTTGTCTGACTTTATTAAACATTGACGGTTAAAAGTGCAGTTAAATCTTAATGTTTATATCATAATACCCCTCAGGGATGGTCAAGTCGTTAAAGTGGGGTGACATAGGGTCAAAAATTTTTGTGTTTAAATTCTTCTACCTACGCTCTCTCGATTGAATCTATCGTACAGAGCTTGTCTAGTGCGAAATACCTGGTTGGTGTGATTTGTAGACTATTGCACCAAATTGGAGATTTACCTAATGCATATCCAAATGATAGTGTTTTGAATGCGGCTATGGGTTCCTTCGTTTCTAAAAAAAGAATACAAAATAAATCATAACATTTTGAAGCAATCAAATTCAACCCCGACATATTTTAAACTTTTGTAACAGAACTTAAATTAATAAAAAAATTTAACAAAATTAATTTTCTGTTAATTAAATATCATGTCAATATTGACGTGACTTTTTTATTTTTAATCAAAAAGTAGGTCTTATTGTCATGTAACAAGTGAGACCAACACTAAAAAATTTATAAAAGTGGATCTTATTGTCACGGGATAGACAAACCCATTTTTTGATTCATTTAAGAAAATAATTACGTGATAGCATGACATATTTTTTATTTAAAAATATAAAATAATTTCATGCCAATTTTTAACCAAACATTTAACTTATGGATAATTAATCACGTTAAATTTTTCATCTATTTGAAATTTATTTTAAAAATTTTAAAAATATTTTAGTTTAATTTGAACACTTTGAGATGTAAGGTTTAAGTTATATTTTATTACGAACGTTAAAGTTTAAAATACACTTTTAATCTGCGAACGTTAAAGTCTAAAATACACTAGAAAGATGATAGGATGGAATCTTCAATAGTTGTTGAAGGTGATGTGTGGAACCCATCTATCATCATGTCAGTTGTCTCATTCTTACTTTACAGATGTAAAGTAAGGTCTTCATTGTTGGACCCCGAACCTTGAAGAGAAAATTTGAAATATGGAAAAATGAAAGAAAGTATATGAGTGCTGTGTATGTGAC
>JANZLF010000007.1:30803198-30817772 GCA_026546835.1 Erythroxylum foetidum | reverse complement strand
TAATTGCGATTATAATATCACAGATGCACTTCATGTTTTAAAAATTGATAAAGTCTGATGTTTAAACAATTATTAAATTGAATAAAATTAAAGAATTTGAAATATAATTGAAAGATATTGTTTTTTTGTGTATCAAAAAAATTAAAGTTTAATTAAAAAAGAAATTATTAAATAAAATTTATTTATTTATTTAGTTTTATAAGAATTTATAATTTATAAAACTCGATCAATTAATTAATAAATTGATCGATTTTTAACAACAAAAATTATTAAAATAAATCAAACAAAAAAGTTAAAACCGAATTCATTTAAAATTTTTACAATTTCTTTTGTATTATTTACGAAATGAAAGAGTGTGAAAATTTATTTTTGATAATTTTGATATATGATTTTTTTCTAATAAAAATATAAAAACATATAATTTCCAAAAGAATAGAAAATATATACAAAATGGCCCAAACTTTCTCGCGAGGTTGAAACGGTATATATATAAGAAAGCCAGCCGGTAAATTGAGGCGCCAAATTTCAAAGTCATATTCGAAAACTCATTTTCTGAACTGATGCGAACTCGATTCCTCAACACCGATCATTTTGCTTCCATCAAAACCCTAAGCTTCCTCAATCTCCCACTCGTGAACTTCACTACTCCGGGTCTCGTCAACTTCGAAGAACATCTCAGTAATTTCGGTCCCGTAGTAGATGCTCTTCCTCGAGAGATCGATGAATTTCCGATTGACGCAGCTCTCTCGAAGTTTGTTAACGAAGTAGTTCCTCAGCTTCTAGACGTAGATTTTGGAGATCTCGATCGTTTTTGTCTTCTAAATGACAATCTAGGCGCTATCGAGGTAAACTGCGGAATTTAGATCCTTGGTTTTGATTAGGATGCGTTTCGGTTTCCGTATAACATCAGTTTGACAATTATTCTGTGAAAAACGAGTGATCTTAATTTTAGTCTTTTTTGGTCCTTTTTGAGCTTGGTTAGTTTGTCGAAATCTGGTATTCTCAAATGGATTCAAACTTTCTTTAACTTATCCTTAGTTGAAAGTGTTTGACTCTGTTCGGATCATATACTTTTGGTTTCTTAACTTTCCTGCAAGTGTAATTTTCAGTAGCTTGAACTTTTGAGCTTTGATGATTTGATGTTCCTAAACGAAAGAAATGAAGATTCTGTGGTATTGTCCTGCAGAAGAATAGTATCTACATCTTAACTTCATGTTTGTTTTTGTGGTTTTCATTTAAAGTTGTATTTAATTGCAGAAAGAAAACATTACTGTGGATGACAAGCATGGACGCAGGTTGGAAATTATCCAGTTTGAGCAGCCAGAGGTCGACATGTTCTTGGTAAAATGGCAGTAGTTAAAGCATGCGGCTGTGGATACATTTTGCTATGCTAGTGTTGTGATTTCATGCTTATCATATTTTGTGTTGTTTTCAGGAGAAACCTTGCTTTTCTGAGGAAGCGTCAGGGACAGAAAATTTCTCTAAAGTTCAAGAGATTGAGAACAGTGTGGTGAGTATCTGATCGTTCTGTAACTCTTATTTTCAATTGTTACATTAGTGGTGTTTATTGTGCACGGTAAAAGATGCCAATCTATTTCTCTCCAGGTTATATTGATACTTGAATTGGAATTTTCTATCTACAAATTTTATTAAAGTATATATATATATATATATATATATATCTTATCTTTCAGGAATTGTTCAATCTGGCACATGAAATTCAGTATGATGACAAGGCTCGAGCATCAGTGTTTTCGGTTGAAGATGCTGCTTTGGAGTGCGTGGACCAAGAAACATGTTGTCCCCCGGAAGATGACGCTTCTGATCAAAAGTTATTACAATTCTGCCATTACACGTTTCCTCTTTTAGAAGTTGACGAGACCAGTCTTAGAACCTTCACAGAGCGCTCCATTGAAGATGAACTTGTTTCATTTCTTGAGAATATGTATTCAGGGTGGACTTCAAAGGACTTTCCAGTTATTGATCAGATGGAGCTGTTGGGTTCGCTTCATCATGATAAGTTGGATTTTCTTTCAAATGATGCTCTGGAGCAATGCTATAAGTCTGAGTTGGCATGTGTCGACAAATTCATTGGAGTGGACATAATAAGCTTGGTAGATACTGTACACTCCAGAGATGATTCAACAGATTGTTTTCTGTCTACGAAACCTGTTTTTGAGGAGTTCACATTTCTTGATGAGGAGACATGCCAGCTTTATGAAATATTCTTTGAAATGCAAGCAATAGATGAGCCGGGGACATGTCCTTTGATGTTCAGGAAGGATACGAACTTCAAGGATTTCAGTGAATTAATTGTTAGTCCTGAGCTTACTCTAGCAGATGAAACATTTAAATCAATGCCCATACCCACACTTCCTGACTGTGATAAGATGATGTCATCATACTCTATAGCCGAGGAGATGCTTACTCGACTTGAACCACATTCAATATCTGCATCTAATGGGATTTACTTGGACTGGCATCTTCTAGAGGAGGATAATTCAAGCATTAGAATTCTCTCCTTTTATCAAGAGGAGTTGACTTCACACTATAACGATCTTGATCAGGAATTTTTTGGTAGTGGAGCGCTAAATATGGACTTTATTTTATGTGATGATGCTCCTGATGCTCCAGATGCACCAAAAGCAGAAGAATATGAGGAATTACCAAATATGCCTTACTTTTCGAACAATCTGCCTCCGGTAGTCGATTCATCTAAGACGTTGGATGACAAACATCTAAAACTAGGAGGTGCAGGACAATTGCCTGAAAATGACGCTGAGAGGGCACCCTTCTTGTCCAATTCTATGTTGCACTTTAGTGATCTTGATTTCTTCTTAAATCCTGGAAAAGCTACAGCTAGGGAAAAAGATAAATCTATGGTCGAGGCACCTGGTATTAATGTTACACCTGCAGATTCTAAGGTGAATTTGTTTAGGCATGCTAATGCTTGATATAACTTTTTGCTTTGAGAAAAAATTGAACGAAAGACACCTTTGCATACATTGTTGTTTCTCTTCTTATCTAGGTCCCAACTCCATATATACCACTTAAGTTGTTTCTCTTTTCAAAATGCTAGGTTTCTCGGGCTGGCAATATTGTCAACTTTTTCATTTCTTTGCTGCTTGCTCATTCTTGTACAACCATAACTTATTTGACCAATTCAATGTCAGGAAGAGCAATCTCCTTCCCTTATTTCTTCAGAAGCGATAAAGAACCAAAAGTTGGAGAACATGGAAAGAGCTATCTTGCTTGAGAACAAGCATGGTTTAAGGTCTTCCAAAGCTTCAGATGTAGCAGAAGCTTTTTCTATGCCAATGCCAACTCTTCCCCTGCCCAGTGTAATGAAATCTGAGCAGATTCAGTGCAATGGCGCTTCTTTCCCTCGGACCATAATTATTGTCAACACCCAAAATTTTGAAAAGGAAATGATTGTATCAAGAAGAAATACGTACCAAAAAATTCTTGCGATGGAGAAGGAAGGAGTACAGGTTGTGGAGCGTGACCTAAATTTCCCTGTGGATCTTATTATTAGTTCTGCAATTTGCTTGGTGTGGTATGATTGCAAGAATATTGGAAAGAAAGCAACAGACGACTATGAAGCTTCTTCATGCTTGTCATTGTGCATCGAGAATATAGCTACAAACATTATGACATGCCTGAGCTTTACTTTCAGTGGCTGTATTCTGGTAATTGCAACCAATCACTGATTATGAACTACGATTTCTCTTCAACCTGTTCAATTTGTTGAGTAATTAAGTCTTGAGAAGAATTGAATTTGTTTTCCTTTTTTTCCTAAGGGAGTGCTTTCTGTCAACCCAATAGTATGCTGGAGTATGTTCCATTTCAATCTATTACTATCAAATTGGATGTAATGATAACTAATTAAGAACTGTAACTTCTGTCCTCAGTTTGCCTTTTCTGTACTTAAAGGTTTTTCATCATTGACTATCAAAACTTGATCATCGTCGTGTTTTTGTGGCTCCATCAGATTCTGCTGTCTTTATCATGATAACATGCTTCCAGATGCAGGTGTTCTCTATCCAGTATGAGAGTTTGACTGTGGTTTAATAAGCAGACATAACTCTTAAATTGTTTAAAATAACATATAGTGGTATGGAGGATATCATAACAAGATTGAATGAATTTACCAAAAAAAAAAAAAAAAGCAAGATTGAATGATGTTTGAACTGTGAAGAAGTCTTTCTTGGAATGCTCTTGCCAGAAGCTGCTACTTGCAATCACTTTTTATATGCAAAAAGTGATTTTTAATATGTTCAATCCTGCAGGTATTTGAGGGTGAAATTGGCTTCCTGTCTACAGTAATGGAATCCTCAGATGGACTCTATGCAGCAGCAGCTAGCCTGGGAATAGATTTTCAGCTCTTTTGTGCCTATTCATCAGAATTGACAGATGAAATTATTTTAAGCAGTATTTTGTATGCCACAAAGCAGCAGACCTGCCTATATCCTAGAATGTTGGAGTCAGAAACTCTGGCAGAATCATTTCTCACCAACTTTCCTTCAGTCAACACATTGACAGCCCACGCAATTCTGTCTTCTGGAGTTAAGCTTATTGAATTTCTTGAGTGGTCACACGATCGCAGGATCCTTGCAGTCCAGCGCTATCATATTCCTGATGAAAGTGTTGCTCTTTTCAGTTCTGTGTGTAGATATGGCGAAAGAGAAGACTCTAAATCCGTTGTGACAGATTGCTCTTCTTCCATGTCTTCCTATCTTGATTCAAAGAAGCATCGCTTAAATGTTGATTCTGAAAGTAGAGGACAAAAATACGTCTATAACAATCAAACGATGGACATTAATGTCGATCAGATAAGGCAGTCTGAGCCGCTGAATAAATTCCCTACTGACAAGGATGGTTATTCTGAAATATTTAGGCGAGACCATCTTTGGATATCGAAGGATTCCGAGATGTTTGAAGAGTTTAAATGGCCTGATCAATCTATGACAAATGGGTCTTGTCAAAATCAGAAACAGATTATTGGAGCAATGGTAGATTTCTCTAATGAGTCTATGCCAAACGATTCTCACAACCTCGCCGGGCCACGGTTATTAAACAACGAGAAGTTGTTGGATCAGAAGCAACGAAAGGAAGTAACTACCGGAAATCAATTTGAGAATCTATGCGAAGAGTTTATCGGTGAAATCATAGATCTCGATGATTGTCCTTTATCAGAAAAAACTGTTCCTCCAGCGAACTTCTCATCTTGGCTGACCCAAATGGAGCGAGAATCCACAAGAACAAGAAAGTCTAGAACGGCGGGAAATTATCCCACTTTTCCAAAGGCTTCCGAGATCGACTTGGAGTTAGATTTGTGGACTGCTAAATATGACAGTGAAAGTTTGCTAGAAAACAATGATCCTGCTGAGATCGGTGAACATAAAGACCACCCGCCTTTCAAACAGCAAAATAAGCTCTTCTGTGATGTCATATCTCAGCGATCTACAGGAACTTCAAAAGGGTTATCATTTAAAGAGCAAATATCACATGATGGTGTAACACCGCTTTCCAAAGCAATTCACTCTACCCATTTGCAGCCAGGTTCACCCTGGACAATAGAGTTCCTGAATAGAATCAGGGAGAAGAGTAAATTGCGGCAAAACTCCCTTCCAGCTAATACCCCTAGCCCAAGTGTTGGGTTTACGTCAAGTTTACCGAAAGCTATTAAGAGAAGAAGCCCTTCTATTCTAGAGTTTTTTAGGTACAAGGGAGGCAACGGTTCAAGGAAGATACAGCAGCAAAAGAAGCAAAAGCAGTCTACAAGAATGTCATGCTTGTCCAAGAATGAAAGAACGCTTGCTCCCATACTTCCAACATGGACACCTGCTGATAAGAGATCGAGACAGGTATGAGATACTCACGCCTCCTCGTACATGTCTGTTCTTGGGTGTGCTGATAGAAACTCACTTTGGTGACAATACTATGCAGGCTCTATCTTTCGCTACAACGGAGAGTGGAAAACAAACTAAGCTGGTCTGGACCGATGGAAGTGCGCAGAGTCCCAAAAAAAGGTTGCGCAGTCGATAATTCGAACATTAGAGGCAATTTTGATGTGAAATGCATCAAAGTAGAGGTACGTTACACCAATCCTCATTATTCTTCTAGATTTTCTGCTGAATGCTATGTATTGGTCTCTTTCTGTTGGTCAGAACACGGCTGTGATATCGCAAGCTTCTAACTTTAAATACCTATCGCTAGTTATGATGCATGATTTAGTTGAAGCTGTAGCCTTTACTAATAATTCTGTACATCCATTCCCGGAAATCTGGTAACCTTTCCTTTACGTGGTGTAACATAAATTTAACCACATTTAACTACAGTTAGAAGTGCTTAATCCATTTCACCTTTGTGTCTGGCATAAGTTGGAATTAGGAGTTACTAAACGAGTCAAAACAGACTTTTACTGTAAAGGTTTGTGTTCATTACTTCTTGGAATGTTAAATTAGCTGCAATTACATTTTCATACTTGAGGAAGAAGACTCGCTGCACGGCGAACTCTTCAATAACTTCTTCGGCTCTGCTTCAGTTCTGTTACGAATGTCTTACACAAAGGATGAGCTAGTTCTTCTTCCCATTCCTGAGATTGCGTATGGTCATGACAAGCTGTTGCCTTTCGCCTTCTACCATAGCAAATTTGAGGCTCAGTTCAGAATATCTCTCTTGCATTTCTTTTAACTCAGTCTTCATTGATAGATTTCTTTCCTTTAGCAGAGCGATTTCGTCCAAAAATTCAGCAAGGTCAGATTCATCCCTGTCAGGATAGTGCTAGAAGTTTCAGTCAAAACATAACTTAAAACAAAGCCAAAAGGCGGTAATAAAAACATAAATCAGAACATTGTCAAGACAAAAGGGAGATTTATCTACTTATCACAACGAAGGATGAGGAATTCTAGTGGATACACCAAAATTTTTCAAGAACGCAAGTAATTTGAAGTGTAAGAAAAGACCTCAATTATACCTTTCAAGTTTTGGTATAGCATCTTCTTTTGTAGTCGGCTTTCTCTTTGCAGTGCTCCTCTTTGACTGTGGTAAATCTTGTACGGTAGTTGCTTCCACCGATTTCTTCGCATTATCATTTCCTTCATCACATGCCAGCTCGTTTACCTTTTGCAGCTCATCCGTCAATCGGAGGATTTTCTTTTCAAGTGTTTCTTTCTGAAGCTCTTCGTTGGACAAGCAATGTTTTAATGTCTTGTGCTGAGTTCTAAGGCTTTCCATTTCCGATAAGATGTCCTTGATTATTGTCTCCTTTTCCTCCTTAAATGACCTTAAGATCCATAGTTCTTCTTGCGTTTTTCCAGCTTCCTTCTTAGCCAATTCAAAATTTCTTTGCAGTTCGTCCCTTTCTCTCTTTGAACTTTCTAACAGGGTGCATGTTTCTTCAAGTGATATTTTCATTTGTTCCAATTGATTTCTTAACTGAACATCTTGCTTTGAATGCTTAGTGACATCATTGTTTTCTTTGATGGGCATTTGAATTTCTGTCGTGGAGGCCTCTTGTTTTTCTTCTTCACACTTAACATCTTGCAGTTGCTTCGACATATATTCTACTTCCAGGGACATCTGATCTACGAGTTTGGGTTTTATATCTGAATGAGTCGATAGCTCTTCCGTCCTTGTTTTGTTCTGATCCTTAATTAGTACAAGCTCTGCAGCAACTTTTTGAAGCTTGTCTTCCAGAATTTTGTTTTGCAAGTGCAACTCCTTCGCTTCAGCTATTGCTTTCATAGTCAGTCTCTCACTCTCGTCAAACTTACTTGCCATTTCCACAGAAAGTTTTTTAAATTCCTCTTGTAAACGCTCTGCTGTACTTGCATACTTCCACCTTGCCTTCCTCAAAGCTTCTTCTGCACGGATTGCTCTCTGTTCTTGCTCAATCTTGGCATGTGTCATGGCATCCAGATCATTTTCGAACCCTTCTAACTGCTTCTCTAGCTCTTTCTCCAATCCTTTGACCTGGCTTTCAAGTTCATTGACCAAAACCATGGATTCTGATAATTCTTGTGCTTGCTTCTTTAACTTCTTTTCTAGCCTATGCAATTGCAACTCAAGTTCTGTGATTGTGGCTGCAGATTCAGCGCATTCGCGCTGTTTCCTTAGTTCTTCTATCTGGTTTTGCTCTAACTTGGAAGAGATAACATGATTTTCCTGTTTCAAGTCCTCATAGTCGTGGATGAGTCGTTGAATATAATTCTCTTTTTTTTCCTTGTCTTCTCTGTACATCTCTATTTCATTACTCAGGTCTGTGATCTTTTGCTTCAGTTCATCTAATTCACTGGTATTGTGTTTATGGCCATCTATCCTCTCCAATTCAACGACTGCTAGTTGTTCTTCATACTCTTTCACATTGCATTTGCACCTACTCTCAACCTCATTCTTTCTTAACTCTAGCTTGTTGGAAAGAGAAGATATTTCCATATTTTTTTGCTCCAACATTTCATCAAGATCTTGGACAGCAAGAATCAGCTCAGAATTAGAATCTTGTGTTTTCTGGAGTTGCGTTTGAAGATTGGTCTTAGTATCCTTTTCATGAACGTGTTCTCGCCTGATTTCTTCTACCTTAACCCTAAGGTCCTTGTTCTCAGCTAGCAATTGTTTCAGCAATTCTTCTCCTCCAACAGATTTCTGCGAGGATTTGAGCTTTTCACATTCTACTTCGAGTGCATCTTTCTCCTTTTTGAGGTCTGCAATCTGTGTTGATAACTCATGTGCTCTTTTGTTCTCTTCCGTAATCTGTTTCCGCAAAGACTGCATTTCCAGTTCTGTTAAGTCTGATTGCCTTATTAGGTTGGCTATTTCGGTTTTGAGTTTTTCAACAGTATCGCTTGAAGTGTCCTGTGATTCTCTTCGAACATTTTCTTCAAGACTGTTTGTCGAGTCAAATAAACTTCCATCTGAAGCTGAAACCAGCGACCATTCTGTGTTTGATCTTCGATGCAAACGATTCTTTGGAGTGATAAGGTTTGAGCCCATAGTTGATCTGAAACTGCCCTCTTCTTCATTCTCCAAGCTCCCGTCCTGTCATATGATTAAGAAATGGTTTAGTTATAATCTTGTACAATAGGCTATCTTTAAGATCCAATATAAACTAGCCTGGAGTTCTGTCCTGCAAGAGAGAGCGACTACAGATGACATTAGACCTTACTTCAGCAAAACTTTTATTATCTCTGTCTTTCTGGTTCATTTGGCTCTTCATGCTTACATCATTGGATTCTCCAGTGTCCTTAATGTATCTGAGATTATATCCTACTATCAGTCATACTTGTAGAAAAAGGGTTTACAGTTTAATTCAATCAAGGAAGTAAATCACAACAAAAACAGGACACAGTATGCTAAATGAGCAGCGGGTATTCATCTTGACCTTTGATCAATTCCTCCCTCTATCCTTTGGATTGTCACCTGCTCCAATGTTGAGTTCGAGTCAGTGAAAGACAAAAAAACCGTAAATGAATAAATTTGAATTTAAAGAACTATATTCAGCCAAGAGAGGCAATCAGTTAAAATTCGTTGTTCGTATGGGTGTTGAGTTGGGGGGTCAAGAGCTAGTCAAGAAAGCTAGAACTAACATTTAGAATTGCTCCAGAGTTTGCGAACTTTAGAGGGAGAGTAACGGTCATTGGCTCAGCTTCATCGGCAAATTCTGCAAAATCAATAGAAGCTTCACCTAGATAATCCGATTTTGATGAGCCCTGCGAAAATTACATGAAACATATATCAACTATGATGGTTAACAAATTTAAACTGAGAGAAAATAGGAAAAATCTCTGAGAGAGTTACTTGTAACATACACTGGAAACAATGAAATGATATATCTTCTCATGAACCTTTCCAGTTTTTAGCTCCTTCACAAATTTCACCGTTACATAAACAGGCTTTTCCCATGTACAGGTTCCATCCTGAGCTGCGGTCTTCACTAGTTTGAATGTTGGCTTTCCAGCATCCGCTGGCATCAGAGATACAAATAACGTAGGTTTCTTCAACACTGGCACCTGAAACGTAGATCCTAAACAAGGTAACCACTTGTCTACTAATTATGGGAGAAACTTAAAGAAATTGCCAACAGAATATACGCCACTACAATTACCTATCTACTAACAAGGCCACCAATGTGGTTAAAACAAGCCCACTTATGATTCAATGACAAGGTTTGTCGGTTAAACAGTAGTACCTGGGTTGCCTGAAACTGCAATTTGAAGACCATTTTGATCTTTTTCTTTTCGACCCTCCATGACTTGAACATTTCTAGACTTTGCCCTGGATGCTCACAGAATCTTCATAGAAAGGCTCCCTATCACAACTTGTGGCAAATTTTGTCTTCTAGGTCTGGATCCAAACAATCAACGTAAGGTTTATCACAAATTCCCAGACCCAAGGACAACCAGAAAGTAACAAGAAGTTTATAGTTGTAGTTTACAATTAAGACAGTTCAGAGAGTTCGGACATGAGACCCGAGGTTGACTTGGATCCAAAACTGAAACGAAACCGTTACAGGAGTTAAAAAAAACTGAAGTAGAGAAGCTTCTGTATCTTAGTAAAATCATGTGAATTTTTTATTTTCTGGGGAGAACACAGCTGGACTTATTAAAGTTTTCTTTTCATTGCAGTAAGGCACGAGGGGCGCATGTCGAAATTACATAGATGACCCTATACTTTC
Organism: Erythroxylum foetidum; assembly: GCA_026546835.1. Lineage (NCBI taxonomy): Eukaryota > Viridiplantae > Streptophyta > Magnoliopsida > Malpighiales > Erythroxylaceae > Erythroxylum > Erythroxylum foetidum. Next base: position 30,807,097 of record JANZLF010000007.1, on the reverse strand, counting down.
GGTGGTAAGCCGTTCTGTACATGCAATGACAGGAATATAACTTGTCTGGGGAAAAGAATTTTGGAGAATGTACATGTAAGCTCTTATGTTCTATTTAGTATACCTACGCTTTTCTTTTTTGACCTCTTACTTTTTGAGAAAATATATTTGCCTATGATAGCCTAAAAATTAGAATTAAGAGGAAATTTTCTGTTCAATAAGCAAAAGTTCTCCATTTCCAGTTAACAAATGCATATGAAATTTTTTATAGCACGTGATACATACTTTTTTGAGTACATTCTGCAACTCGTAAAACAGAATCTGTAGTTTTGCTTACCCGATAAAACCAAACTATTATATTCTTCCAATTTACCCACAAGTGTTGTATAGATCTGCATTTGGCCAAATTTTGAGACTAAAGCAACCTAGAATATATGTACGAGACAAAATTTGAATCGTAGTAAATTATTGCAAGAACTGTAATTGAAACTCCAATAAGAAGATCAATAATGTAGTAATAGGGCAACTAGAAACGTTAGGTGAATTGGTTATGCATTGAAACAAACCAAACCTAATTGACCCCAGGAAGCAGTAGCTTTTGCCTTTATGTGGCGAAAAGCTACTTTAAAAAGTGGAACATCTCCTCGGATCAGGGCAACAGTGTAAGTCGCATAAGTGGGTCAATTAATTCAATCTTTTGGGGACCATTAATTGCTGTGACATTAGTAGTTGTTGTCAAGTTCCAGCCAAGTTGCCCTGTGAATGAGTGCACATGTTCCCATGTGCTTCTTTCCCCACCTTCACTCACCGGAGCATTTATATCCATAATCTGAAAAATCTTCTGTTGGTTGATCTCATAGGATACATGACGAATCTTAGGCTTCTCCTCTGATTAAACTATAGCATTATGTTTAACTACCTTTGGACCAACTTTGGGTGTCTTGTAGTTTGCAAGTCACCTTATCACCTTATGACTGCGTGTGTGTTTAGATATATATAGAGGATAATCACGTCACTTTCTATGTTTCATATATAGTTATATACAGTAAAATGTGGATCACATCAGTTTTTGATGTTCTAGATCGATTTCATAATTGCATTATTTGGATTGTCTTGACAGAATCGTACCACTTGAGGAAATTATACATTGAAGTTAGATAATTGTTGTTTTTCATTAAAAAAATTATCAGTGCATTATATTTGATCTAATAAATATTTGTAAATTTTAGTATATTTATATTTTCAGTCGATTATTCTATTTAATATTTTTAAATAAATAAGTTAGGGGGCTTTTGAAAACTCAATTACCTGGACCACCCTTAAGGACACATGATTGTTGTTTTGTCGAATATGGGGAACCATATGATACTAGGAATATACCTTATTCCCTTTACATGTCTTTAAATATCACCAATCTATATTCCCATAGTTATAAATCTCAACATGTTACTTTTTGTCCATGCTTCAATCCAACTCGAATCTAATTTCGTAAAGGCGTTTTTTCAACGTAGTGATTGCTAAGAACATTTCATCCGTGAAGTTGGTGAGGTCATTTCATGTCCAGTTTTCGACATTAAATATTTCTCTTGATTGGTTATAATTTTTGAAAAAATTTAAGTGAGTGGCAGTTTAATTCTTTCTATTTTTAAGACCGAAGAATTTATAGCCGCTATATTTTAGATACGTATTAGATAAATCTCTGTATTGATGCAATAACTTGTAAATTGAATCTATACACCTTCGAGTCATTGAGTAGGTTCTATATTCTTAGATTCGTTGCAATGGATGGGACTTTCTTATCATAGTTTTGCAATCTTTAATCCATACCCCATAGCCTAATTGTCAACACTTAAATTAAATCAATCTAAATTATTTTAATTATATGATTCATTTATATTATTTAAAATAAATTTAATATACTTACTTCGAATCGAAATAATTTGCTATACATTAATTTTATCAACTTTATCAACCAATTTTTTTGAGGTCAAAATTTATATTTTCTTTCCATAACTAAAAGTTTGTAAGCATTTTTTTATATAGATATATATATATATATATATATACACACACTAAATTTTGTATTTAATAAATTAATAATTAAAAAATAAGCAAATGTTTGATTAGATTTTCATAAATTATATTGGCCTTTTCGACCTATTGATTCTTTTTTTTAGTACAAAAAAGTAAAAATGAGACGTAAGTAGTAGGACTTGGGGTTAAAACCCCATACATATTATCATAAAGGATTTAGGCATTCCGAAAGGAGATTTAGTAAATAAGTAAGTTTAAAACTGAAAGATTCCGCGTGAAAAGTCAACCAATCACACAAGGATTTTTTTTCACGAAATACATACCGAAGGCAAACTTGTGAGGAAGCCTACACTTATAAGAGTATTAAATAATATATAATAGTATACAAATTTTTTTTTTTTAAGTTAACTTTTGGAGATGAGTTAGGTATTTTTTAATATGGTATTAGAGTCAAATCAGTTTGTCTTGATGATTTTAGAGCGGTGCTCAATTATATCTTTTTGCGCAATATATTTATCAGATGTTCAGTCTTGCTCTGGACTGAGAGGGGTGTGTCAGAAATCCTACATCGAACAACTATAAGAGCATTAAACAATATATAATAATATGCAAATCTCCTCCTCTTAAGCTAACTTTTGAAAATGAGTCAGCCACGTTATGACAAAACTGTCCAAGTTTTAACTATTAAGGGATGCATAGGCTGCACGAAGGGGGTGTTGGTGGAAAATCGCGAGCCTATACCAAAGACTACATTGATTCTTAAACATAAATGCCAAAGACTACACCAAAAATGGACTAAATCGCAATAATGCCAATAGAGAAGCGAAACACACAAGCAATTGAGAGTTTTCACTAAACTGAAATCACGATGCAACAATCATGACCAGATAAGTTTTAGCAAGACCTTGTACGTAGCCACAACATTCGATTTGGACGGACGCTAATTAACAAAATTGGGGTCCATCATGTCCATGTCCATCTACACCTCTCCCCACTGATTGACGGATACTTTGAATGGTCCGTCTCGTGTGATTCATAGATGACTTCAGCTAAGACAGGTCCTATCCCACCTGTCATTCTCTGCAGATCAAAAAACAGCCTTCTAAACGACGTAGTAGTGTTACATTTCTCTGATATTAAGATTTATGACTAATAACACCATTCATCTTTTAAAATTTTAGATATTTTTAATTTAATATCAAAATTTTACATTTTTAAAATTTATTTATTATTTTAAAACTTTTATAAACCAAGTCTAAAAACTATTTTTATATAGATATCTATCTATTAATTAAAATAAATGTACTCGGCACATAAGACTTCTCATTTTATCATAATATAAGAAATGTTATAATATACGCAACTTTTTTTTTTGTATTCTATAATTTAAACAAATAGTCTTATAGTTATAAAAAAAGTAACTTTATCAATTACTCAAGGACTTACCTTCATCTATTTATTAATATAATTAGTGAAATGATATTTTGTACTGATTAATATAAAATTTGAAAATTTTAATTATTGAATTAAGAATTTTAAAATTTTTGACTCTAAATTTTAAAATTTTTAAATACTTTTAATTTTATTCTCTTTAAAAATTATTATATATTTTTATATCACTTATACGATTTGATAATTTTGAATTATTTTTTTTACATGACACAAATTAAAATAAATGTTCTGCCACTTAATACTTACATGAGCAATTCTACGTTAATTTATAATTTTTAATTAAATTTAATATAAAATATGAGCGATATAATAATGCAAACTCAGAAAAATAAAAAATAATTTTAAAAAATCAAAGACTAAAATATAAAAAGAAATACATATTTAGTACTTACTCAAAATTATCAACAAAAAGAATAATTATATTATAAATATTT
>JANZLF010000007.1:30772904-30784266 GCA_026546835.1 Erythroxylum foetidum | reverse complement strand
TATGATGACATCATTTTCTTATATGTTTCTTCTATGATGACGTCGTCTTCTTCTGTGTTTTGCTTCTTCTATGTTTTGCTTCTTCTATGATGACGTCATCTTCTTTTGTGTTTTGCTTCTTCTGTCTTTTCGTTTCTTCCGTAATGACATCATCTTCTTCTAAGTTTTGCTTCTTCTGTATTTTTGCCTGATCTATCTTCTGTCTCATTTTCAACCCTTCAGATGATAAAATCTGCTCATGAAAGTTATAGATATTTCTTTTATCTTTCCAACGTTATATAGTATGTGAATTTTGGACATTGGAGTCAAAAGTTATGGTCCTTATAAGGGAAGATATTCAAGAGTAAAGATGTATTTTCTGCCTTTTTGCTTCTTCTGTGATGACGTCATCTTCTTCTGTGTTTCTTCTGTGATGACATCATCTTCTTCGGTGTTTTGCTTATTCTGTGATGACGTCATCTTCTTTTGTGTTTTGCTTCTTCTATGTTTTCGCCTGCCCTATTTTTTGTTTCATTTTTTACCCTTTAGACGATAAAAGATGTCTTTGTAGTCTTCATAAAAGTTGTAGATCTTGATGTCCTCTTTCGATCCATCTAAAGAACACCTTAATCAGAAATTTCTAGAGAAAGTTATGGATGTTTCCCCAAAATAGGTTCAGTATGATTGAGGACAAAAAGGGTTTGATTCGTTTGGCCATAACTTCTTCTCTAGACATCTAAATGACTTAATTCTTAAACCATTGGATTTGTAAGACATTTCTCTACATCTCTGCCAAAAATCATAGCCATCTGAAATGATTTGAAAAATATTGAGTGTAAAACGTGGGACTGGTACAGTGAGTGTGCTCTTAAATAATAGGAATTGGTGTTATTCTACTGAATATACCTTAGTATTTTGATGATTTCTGGATCGGTAGAACTCCAAGTGAGATGATTTCTGATTTGTAGTAAACTAGAGATATGGAGCTACAAATGATATGAAAAAATTGAAATCTAATCCAGTCTCTATGATGTTTAAATTCCGGATAGAAGTTGTGCCTAATATAGTGATTTGGACAAGAACAATCCAAAAATATTTGAAGTGTATCTTTCTAATCACTAATCCGAATTGAATGATTTTGGTGTCACTAAAAACTTAAGACAATGGGAGACATTTTTCTAGAAGAAAGTGTTATGTTAGAATGTTCAAGGGTACTATTGGCAAGATACTTAAGTATAAAAGACATAAGGCATAAATGGATAGACAAATGAGACAATTATCAATCATTAAGGGCATAATTGGAAGAAGAAGTGTTGTCATGCGTATAAATGAAGAAGAAAAACGTCAATGGAAGGATAAGCAGAAGAGAATAACGAAAATGAATAAGAAATAGAAAGAGAGTTTAGGGGTTTGAGAGAAAAGAAGAAAGTTGAGCTATGACTTAATTCTTCTTAGTCTTTAAGGAAGACTTTTGAGTTGTTCAAGAAGAGAAAAATGAAGAGTAAGAAAAGAGCTTCTATTTGAGCTAAAGATCTCTTCATTTGGTGAAGAGTCAAGGTTAGATCCTTTTGAACCTTTTGAATTTTTAGAAGGATTCTAGTTCATGGAGTTTAGAGAATGCTTGGATTTAAGTATTCTATAATCAATTTTAGTGATTTTACATTGTGAGATTTTAAAGTGGATTCCTATTGAACGAGAGTTGGTTTATTTTAGGGAACTAAGAGAATCCTACTCAAGAACAAGGGGAAAGACAACTTTGACTTGGAGTTTTGCAAGCAAACTAGGATTCAACATCTGCATATAGGCGTATATAGAATTTGGAAGCAAATGCTATTTTGGAGCATACTATGAGTAGACCGAGATGGTCTCACTTCATTGTTTATTATTTGAATTCTTGTATTGTTGATTATTGGATGATTTTGTAAATGTGATTGATTATGTTGGTTTCCGGACAGGAGGTCCGATGATTGTGATGATTGATTTGGATATTGAAGTGCTACTTGAATGTGAATTGGATGAACTAAGTGTATTGAAGTGATTGCTAAGTGTTTTCTGAATTTATAATTGCATGCAAGTGAAAGTGTAAATTCTCAATTATTTGTTGAATGCGGAACTACGGTCCCATGATAAGCGAATATGATTGAATAAGAGCATTCAAATATGAGTGATACATTTCATTTCATGAATGCATGAAACATAATGATTGTTGTGACTGGAGTAGTCACCGATCAGAGCTTAAAGTTCGACGAGTGAAAATAAACTTCGAGCTCAAAAGTGAATCAGAGCCTCAGGCTCAACGTTTAATAAGCCCTATATGAAACAGTTAGGCGCTTGGTCACAACAAAGTAACAAATGAAAAGTGGGTCTTATGTGCACTGCATATATGTAACTGGGTGAGCCATCGATGATAGTCACTCATTAAGTTCTTAAAATTTACCAAAAATTTGCAAATATTTTTCAGGATCAGAAGAATATCCCATTAGACTAACGAGAGTATCCCTACAACATTCAAGTGAAGGATAGAGGTCGGGATCAGTTCGCATCTGCATTGCATTTCTCTATTTTTGTATTGAATTATATATTCCGCAACTTTGTGTATAAATTAGTATTCTGAAATGACTAAAGTGTATTGTATTTGTGAAAGGGCCCAAATGGCTATAAAAAATAATTATATAATAAAGTGGGCCCTACGTAATGATTGACTTCTGTATAATATGTTTGATTATGGTATAAAAAAATACCGATTTTTGACTAAGTGAGTGTCCTAGCACGCTACCCTCGCGGGACACAGATTCGGTCATCACCCATCGATATCGGGTTCGGGTCTTGCGAGAGTGGAGTGCTACAATCGGAACATCTACAAAAAGTTGATCTAAAACAGAAGATCCCTTACGTTTTTTGAGTATTTCTTAAGTGATACTGTTTTTTTTATTTTTTTCAATTATAATCATTTTTAAGGTGTTCAATTTTTTTAATTTAATATTCAAATTTTTAATTTTTAATTAAATGATTAATCTTTTAAACATTTAATAAGTCAGTTCAAAACGTAATTTTGTTAATAATTTATTGATATAATTAGCAAATTATTTAAAATTTTGATTATTCAATTAAAAATTTTCAAAAAATTAATACAATTTAAGATTAATTATTCTTTTTTAATGAAAACTTTTATTAATTATCTTTTAAACATATGTTAAACAAAAATTTTAATATTATATATTTTTAAATTAAATTTGATCTAGTTAAAATTAGTTAGTTCACGAGTGAAATAATAAATAATCACATAATCTTATCAATATCGTGTAACATATGTAATAATAACAATCAATCTCAAGCCATAAATATCAAGAAATCCCGACCCCCACGTAATTAATCTAATGATATAAAGTCCAACCATATTAATAGATAATGGAAATATCATAGCCCTCGATTGAGACTATAGCACAATATCTATGTCTTTATAATTATAGAATTTGTACTCGGTGTTTTAAAAAAAATGCACAGTACACATAACATAATGTAAAATTAAAATATAAATTAATTAATAAATTACTAATTTAAAATTAAGTAATAAACTTGCTTCGACCAACATTTATTGTTTAATATATTATTATTTTCAACTTATTACTTTGAAGTTTTAAGCCGATAAGTGGTAAACAACTCTTAATTATAATTTAAAATTGGAACTTTTAAATTGATACATACATGATTTAGAGACTTCATTTTGATACATACATACTCTATATAACACCCAAACACGGAAGGAGCAAAGAAGAATTGTTTAAAACTCCTTAATGTGATAATGGAAGGATCAGCTTTGACGAAAAACCATGGAATTGAATGATTAAAAAGTTGGAATTCAAAGAAACAAGAAGATGGTATATTCAAATTAACCAGAATTAAATTCGATCTGCAGAGTTTCAAATTTGCCAACTAGACCTTATAAAGAACTTGTCTCGAGCAACTTAGATAACGGGTAAATAACAAATCAAGAAAGTTGTTTATGACAAAAATCACTCCACAAATTGATTCGATTGATAAAAGATGTTTAATTCTTAAATTGAAAAGAACAAGAGAGGTTTCTCCTCTCAATATGGTCAGGGACAAACAAGAAAATAATATGATCACAATTGTATTTCCCTAAACCTAAAAAGGGTATTTATACCTAAGTCAAATAATAAAAGACTTGAGTTAAATAATACATAGAAGGTCAAAATAAGCATAACTTAAAACAAAACCAAAATAGAATACTAAAAACACGCCTAGGTCTGGTCTAATGTGCCTCTAAATCTGATTGTAGACGCGCCTCTCCTCTCGGGCTTAAGTGATGAGTGCAACTTAATACAATGGTCTTCAAGTTTCAAGTGAGTCAAATCAAAAGATTTGAGACAAATAAATCAATTTGGGTTGTAATTCAGATAACTCTCCTCCAATAGTTTTTGTGCACTCTATCATCTCTACAAATTGACCTACATTTCCATAAAGAGCCTCCTTGAGTCTCTCGATCTTATCTTTAAACATAAGTCTAATTGGAATGACAAACTCGCTCCCATCATGCATACCATCTCCATAATAGTCCATACTCCTGCTCACATCACTATATACGTTATATTATGTATTGCATTAAATATTTTTATTTTTTATTTATACGTATTTTATCTATATTTTATACTATCATTATTTTGCATTATATGTTGGTCTATCAGAAATGATCTCTCTATTAGGTAAGTATAATACTGCGTATTAATGAATTTTCCTAAATTTTGTATTTCAACTAGACTCTTGTATAGTAGCCCATTGCCAATACTATACATGAAATATAAATTACAAAGTTTCAAAAATAAGAAGGAAAGAAAATTGTGACATAATGTCAGGCAAGTTATTTCTAAGCATCCACAAATTGCAATTACATTAATGTAATCACGTTAGTATCATTAGATTGCATAAGAAATTTGCCATTTTTAAATGGCTAAATAATATTATACGCTTGAAATCAAATTGATGTCTTTCGTTTACAATCAAAAACTTGCAAGACACCGTTGGACCCTCCGGCCAAAAGTGTGCAACTGTCATCGCCCACTTGCCTCCAACAAACACTACTCACGAACCCATGGTTCGAACCATAACTAGCCGTTGTCTCAAACCCGTGAACCCATATTGGCTCACCCCATCTCTTATCATACACGAACACTTGGTTGTTCTCCGACCCACATCCCAGTAAACCTCCATTTCTCCAAACCGACAACCCCACGAAGTTTCGATGGTTCACATGACCTTTGTACTTACGAACCATTCGCATGTCATCCAAATCCCACATCTTTAGATGTCCGTCGATAGAGGAAGACACCAACGTATGACCATCCAAAAACTTGACGTATGTCACCGTTTTGCTGTGCGCATTAAGAGTAATCACGGGGGTGGTCAGCATCCGGATATCGTAACCGTAAACCCGCCGGTCAGCACATCCAACGGCTATCATCGATCCTCCGAACGGATTGAATTCAACACAACAGACCGCGCGACCAACCGAGGGATGAACGGCGGCAACGCAACGCCCGCCTTCGCTACGCGAGTCCCACATTTGAAACGAGCCGTCATCCGACCCTGAAGCGCCTAAAGTCGGATCCCAATGGGAATAGTCGACGCTCCAAACCCGACGACCACCATGTTCGTCGCGTTCAAAGATGGGCAGTCTCTTCTCGAGATCATACTCCATCACCACCCCATCATAGTCGCCAGACCCAATCACCCGCCCGCCCGACCTGGGTTTCCACCGCAGACTGCTTAGCTTCGCCGGAGTGCATATGTAATAGTCACATACGCTACCGTGGTCTAAAAACCCAATGCGACCATCTTCACTCCCGCCGGCGAGCAACGATTCAAGACGGTAAATTCTTATCTTTCTGGAGATTCCCGCGGTGGCAAAGACGGTGTTGGAGTGATCGAACTCGATGACGCCGAGAGCATCCGAGACGCTAGCTCCTTCGACGTTAGTTGAAGAAATAACAGCAGAGAGAGCGATCTCCCACTCACATCTAGCTCCTCCTTGTTGCTGCTTTTGCTGTTCTTTGTCTTCGTCTTCGCCTGACTCACCCTTATCTACCGCGTCTTTGTCGAGGTTTAGATGTCTACAGCTTTGAGGTTTACTTGCGGAGAAGTTGTTCATTGCCCATTCAAGATATATAGAAGACAGAGTTGTTTATTCTGTTGGCGTTTCATCAACTCACTGGCTTCCATGAAAGTTTAGCTAAAGCTCTAGCTACTTTCTGTGGATAAATAGGATAGTTTATCTTATTTATTTATTTATATTTATACAAGATATTTTATTATCTTTTTTTCTACTAATTAATTAATGGTCCACGATTTTTTCTATATTTACACTTTTACCTCTTTGACGATATATATAAGTACGGACAAGGGATGCCTGTAAATAATACGTACTAATGGCGAGAATTTGACGGATGTGATTGTACTTAATATCAAAAAGGTTTACATTTAATATTAATATTCATTATCTAAAATTATTTAATATGAATTAATAAGCTAATGCGTTATATTAAGATTTAATATAGTTAACTTATTAATAAATATAATCATTGATAAAAATATATATCTTAAATAAATGTTAAAATATATAATAATTTTATAAATTACATATTTTAAATAAATTATTTGATATATTTTAATTTAAAATATATCTGATGCACAAAGGGGGTCTGAAAAGAATCTTATATATGCAAGTATTTTTTTATATTTTTACAAAGAGACTGATTATGTGACTTAAACATATGATCTTATGATTACATGTTTAATTATAAAATTAAAGGAACCTAGTATTTAATTATAAAACATTAATTTGTTTAAAATGATATTCATGCTTTTAAAATAAAAAAAAGAGCTGCGATTTTATTATATAATTTACAAAAGGGGCAGTTGTGGTATGGATCGAATATCTACGTAGTTGGGGCAGTGCACTAAATACAATGATTGGTGGGAAAATCTGAAAAAGAGAACAGACTCGGTGGTTGCTTTTGTACCTCAGAACAAGAAAAGGGCGAGGCAAAATGGTGTGGATACAGGCTGCTTTGTGTCTGTGACATACGTGGTTTAAGCCAAGCCTTTTGTCACCTAAAAAAAAAAAAGAAATAACGGATAACATCAAATTTTCCATTTCGAGTCATTCAAAATCAACAGGATTAACGATCTATTTGGCAATTAGTTAATTATATTAGTTGTTAGCTAATTTTATTAGCTGTTAATTAATTCTATTAATTGATTTGATCAGCAGATTGTATTACCTGTTTATCATTTGATGTTTGATAAAATTAGTTTTTTAGTATTAACTATTTATATATAAAATAACTTACGATGGTATAACTTTAAAAAAATTACAAGGGTATGAATATTATATCTCTTAGTATTTTATTGGATATTCTTATAGGAATTTAAATTTTAGATATTTAATTATGCAAAATTAAGTTTATAACTCTAATAAAAAATATAGAACGTATAATAATAATAATAACTATTATTATAATAAATATTTTAAGCATAAACAATATCATATTTAACAAAATAGAAATTATTTTTAAAATAAAAATAAATTAAAAAGGGAAATAATTTTAAGTATGGTTCGACCTAATTTGCCCTGATCTCGACACAAACTCAACTTAATATTATTCCTAATTTTATTGCCTCTTAGTTAGAAATAATGATTAGTAAGACCACATTGAATTTGTTATCAACTCAATTCCAAAAAAATGTGGTTTGAGTTTAGATTGAAAGTCGGGTGGATTTGTGCCATATGAGTCGAGTTGAGTATGAACTTGAAATCGTAAATGACATTATTTTGGGTGTTAAACTTTAAATTGAATCTAATATAATGTCTTTTTAGATAAATATAAGGTCACAAATTTAAGTAACATTAATAGTATCATTGTAAATATACAAAAAGAATGTTGCATATATTATAACCATCTCTAGATCCTAACAAAGTAAAAGCCTTATTTACTAGATAGTTAACTTTAAAGGTGAGTCTTGAAGTAATCTGTAAAATTATTCTTTTGTAATCATAAAATTATAGGTTCGTTTTACAGAAATAGTCTTTTTGTAAAAATACAAAAAAAAATTTAGTATATTATAGGTTGTTTTTATTTTGTTGACTTTTTCTAATCTCTTAACTCTTTAACTCTCTCTTCACGGGACCTATTCTTTTGTACTCAAATATTCTGTGCCCTCTATTTTCCTTAAGATAATTTTCCTTACATCTTACATCTTGGATGTAAAGGGAGCAAGGGGGCAAAGATTATTTAGGTATAAGGGATCAGAAGGGCTCTCTTCATTGCTGCCTTTTACACTATTCTGTCGGCTACCACCTTTTTCTTAGACTCAAAAAGTGGAACGTCTATTTTAGGTGTCTCCATACTCTGGCCCGATATTGTGTGAGTGAGGTAAATCACAGTTTGATTCAAGCCAATTTCTCAAAAAGCGGTCCAATATTTGATGCGCATAAGGAATCATTACATTGGATGAGCTCCCACATTGTCGCTGTCGAGATTCGAACCTAAGACTTTTTACTTACTTTCTTTCTCAATAACCAACTGAGTATCCGTGTGAGCGGCTGTCACCTTTTTCTGGCTAACACAGAGTTCCTTCCAAAAGTACGTGCAATTCCGCTGTGTATGTACTTCGTTAAAATGATAATAAAAATAAAAGTAACTATTCTTTTCTGCCCTCTTAAATCAAATGGGAACTTCGTACATGGAAGACTTTGAGCTTGGGATATGAACCATAAGTTTGGAGTTAAATTCAAGTGATAGAGCGGATAAATGTATGAGCTGCGATGGTGCACGTTCCATGGAGTTTGCTCACAAGATCTAATGATATTTTAAGGTATTATGATAATGAAGTCTTGAAAGTCTAGTTGCCTTCGTGAATGAAGGTCAAGAATCAGTTGTCACATAGGGATGGACCACAGGAAACGGAAGGAAGTTGGAAAGGCACTTTAACTTACTATGGTTGCTAATAGAGACGCCAAAACCTAAAGCAATATTGAGTTTTAGGTTGGGTTCGGATAAGACTCAAAAAAATTTAAGGGAATAGGAAACTATTTGAACTCTGAGTTGCTTAAGTCTAATAAGATACAAGCTTGAACCTAGAATTGGTCAAGTCAATTTTGGGGATTGAGTCAACTCTAGCTCGGGCTGACTTATTGTAAAAATGATCTAATCGGGTTTGAACAAAGTTCGAAATTTTTAAGTGAAATAATATTATTTTATGTAAAGAAATTATTTTTTAGTTTTTAAATTAAAATTATATATTTTTAGCTCAAGTCTGATCGAAGCCAATTAAATTTCAAGTTGCTTAAACCTTATTAGAATTAAGCTCGAACCTAGAATCTTGAACTTGAGTTGTGAATTTAAGTTCGAGGTTTTGATGAGCTCTAGCTCAGACTGATCTGTTACGAAGCTCGATTGTTAATGAAAGGGCCAAGTTTAACTCGTCTCAAAATTTGATTGAAATTAAAGTTTAAATATTTTGACTAAATCGATTTAGATTGGTTTAGAATGTTCTCTTTAATTCAAAATTTATCAATTTATTCTTTTATTCATTGATCAAACATCCTTATTAGTTTTTATTATTTAATTCAATGACAACTTGGTTAAAACTCATTTTACTTACATGAGATTTTAGAGGTAGCAGTTGACTTGAACGGTCCAAAATAATTAGATTGTTTTATTTTGTAAATTTTTACAAAGGTTAAAATAAAATAACATTATTTTAAATAATTACACTAAAATAATGTTTTGGAGCCATTTGACCTTGATTGAGCATAAAGTTGAGCCGCATCTTAAAAAGTAAAGATGACAATGATTTCTAGGTCATTTTGAATTATCTAACTGCTTCACAGCGGAAAGAGTAATTGATCAAATTCGTGGATAAGCTAATACTAATATTTCAATTTGGGATCTAATTTGAGATTTTTTTAAAAAAATTAAGAAGGGTCGAATTACCAAGTTTTTGAAAAGAAAATGTTCAAATTATTTTTTGACACAAGTGTTCTATACCTTATTTCTCTTAGAAAACAAAAATCCGCTTAAGCTGAATTTAAACTTAATTAATTAATTAAATTATAATATAACGAATTTAAATAATTAAATTTATACTTTATAAATAGTTCGTTATTATTTTATAAGCAATGCACTATTATAAAGAATTAATTAATATAAAGCTTAAGGTTCGATTGAGCTTGACCTATTTTTTATTTTTTAAATTAAAAATATAAAACAAATGTCATTTTTGTTATAGATTTCAAGTCTTGGGCCAAATTGAGTGTGAACAGCTCGAGTCTAAGTTGGCCCAATGTTAGATTTTTTTTATGAAGTTTGAGGCTCGATTAACCTTAACTTGACCCGTTGGCTACACATTAGACTCAGAACTGTCTCTACTTAAAAGTTGAACCAATTAGATCTTAAATGGATTATTCTAATTTAATCCATTATCATTTCACTCTCTCTTTCCCACCAGAAAATGGGCCTCATATTATTTTCTTCATCTATATTAGGTTCACTTGCTGGTTATGATAAGAAATTGGACTTGTCACACATTTAAAATTGGACCATTTCCGTTTGTTTGTTGCTGCTGTTAATTTCTCTTCTCCTTATTTGAATAAGTAACATAAGCTCAAGATTCAACTCAAAATTAATTTGAATTAATTATTAAAATATTATATATATTTGGATAAAATATTATTAATATTTTACCTCCAATTTTTGATTTATTTTAAATGCCTATAAAATTGACATTTCTTCACATTAGAGGTGAAATAATCAAATCCTTTTTCACATTTATTATATGTAATTGAAAATACATTTAAAAAGTGACTTATTACATGAAAATACAGTAAAAGAATTAACCTTTTCTTAAAAAAAAGACTCTAAACATGACAAAAAAAGTCCCGAACTTAGGATCTGTTTGGTTGGATGTTAATTAATGAAATGTAATGGAATAGAATGAAACAGAATGGAACGGTTTATAATGAAATGAAATGTAATATAGTGAAAAAGTTATTTGGAAAAAATAGAAAGGTTCACAATGTAATGTAGTGAAATGTTGTTTGCAAGATGGGTGGAATGACATGTAATGAATAATAAATGATTGTTATATCCCTGACATTAAAATGGTTGTCACAGAAAATTTAACGATATGATTTTAAAATGTAAATCATGTCCAATTAAAAAGTCACGATTCAAGTTACAACCGTGACAAATAATTTTTTTTATATTTTTTATTTTAAAATAATAAAAATTTTAATAAAAATTTATTATGTTAATATTAATTATATACAATTTATTATTAATTATATAAAAATGTTATTATTGAT
>JANZLF010000007.1:30758645-30770060 GCA_026546835.1 Erythroxylum foetidum | reverse complement strand
TGATGCCATGAGGAGTGTAGTAGGTTGTTGTCAGTAGTGGTCTCTTGTCGTGGGATATTTATCGGAATGACCTACGGACATTCCGGTGGATACCCTATGGTAAGGGGGCGCTACAATATATGGATATGATCAAATTTATATTTAGCAGGATTTGTACCCATAAAATATGCAACTTGGTACGCATTGACCACCCGAGTTTTGTTTTTCGAGACTTAGCCTTTGTTTGGATGCTTAATTACACAAGGGAAAAGGAAAGGAAAGGAAATCTTGCATTTCTCTCCCTTTTCCACCAATTAGGAAAATTGCAAGATAAGAATAAAAATGACCCAAATTTTTCTTCCATTCCTCTCCATTCTCTCTCTTATTCTTATCCAAACAATAAAAAAAAAGAGAAATACAATTTCTTTTTCTTTCTCTTTTCTTAGTTTCCCTCCATCCAAACAAAGGCTTTAATGTGATGCCGACATGAACTAAAGCTCGCCAAGTACGTATGTATGTGCGAATGTATATATATTAACCGAACAAAGGGAAATTCCTACAGAAAGGCCTTGATGGGCAGGGAAAAGCAGCAAGTCATTTCCCGCTTTTTCGCTCCTAAACCGAAAACCTCCGATTCGCCACCGCCGGCGACCAACCCTTTATCTTCATCTTTGTCATCGAACCCACCTCTGAAAATCTCTGCCACCGTCTCTTTCTCTCCCGCCAAGCGCAAACTCCTGTCTTCACACCTCGCTTCCACTCCCAAACGGCCCAAACTTTCTCCTCATACTCAAAACCCAATTCCTAACCCATCTCTTCACCAGAAGTTCATTGACAAACTACTCGAACCAATCCCTGAAGATCCTCAACCCCAAATCTCATGCCACAGTGGCTCCGTAAAGTTCACTCCTTTAGAGCAGCAAGTGGTGGACCTCAAAGGCAAATACCCAGATGTTCTTTTGATGATTGAGGTTGGTTACAAGTACCGGTTTTTCGGGGAAGATGCAGAGATAGCGGCGAGAGTGCTTGGAATTTATGCTCATAAAGATCGCAACTTTATGACTGCAAGCGTGCCAACTTTTCGATTAAGTGTCCATGCTAGAAGATTGGTGAGTGCAGGCTATAAGGTTGGTGTTGTTAAGCAAACTGAGACAGCTGCTATTAAGGCGCATGGGGACACGAAGATCGGGCCGTTCTCAAGAGGGTTGTCGGCTTTGTATACAAAGGCTACACTGGAGGCAGCCGAGGATTTGGGAGGAGGAGAGGAGGGTTGTGGTGGGGAGAGCAATTATTTGTGTTGTGTAGTGGAAAAAAGTGTTTTGGAGGGAAATGATGATTGTGAGGGTTTGCCTGAGGTGAGGATTGGATTTGTCGCTGTTGAGATTTCGACTGGAGATGTAGTTTATGGTGAGCTTAGTGATGGCTTTATGAGGAGTGGGCTTGAGGCTGTGGTGTTGAGCTTGTCTCCAGCTGAGCTACTTCTTGGGGATCCTCTGTCAAAGCTAACAGAGAAGGTAGTTGAAAACAATCTCTATTAGTTCATTTAGTTAACGTGAAAGGATTTAGAAAGTTAACGAGAAAGCTTTCTTGTTTGTGTGTGAAGCCATGCATTTTATTTTTGTTGTTGTTAAAGGTGTGACGTTCTTTGATTGTTTTGGCATCAAGGCTCGGTGCCTTACCTTTTACCACGTATATGACCATACTCGTACCATGCTTTAGTTCTAAGGATTCTCTTCTTAACGTTCTGTAATCTGCCTAAAATTAATTATTAAGTTTAACTAAACTTAATTCAACATGTGTGTCTTACTCTTCACTATCATATACTGATTCAAATAGGAATAGCGAATTTGCTTGGGCAGTTAAGATTTTAGGTTTCAGTTTGTTTAGCTGAGCTTATTCTATGGATTCTTGTTTATCAGTCTCTGCTGGCATATGCTGGACCTGCTTCAAATGTTCGAGTCGAGCGCGCCTCTCGAGATTGCTTTAGCAATGGTAATGCACTTGCTGATATCATGTCTTTGTATGAGAATATACAAGAAAATATACCGGATAACAGAAAGCAAACACAAGAAGTGACAGAACAGAGAAGTGATAACTTATTGATTAAGGTGAGATGGCTTTCAAACTCATCCTTTCATGCGGTTTTGTTGTTTTTCTTCTAGTTTTGTTTCAAAAGATAGTGCTTGACATGGTTTTACACTTCCCCCTTTTTTTTTCCCCCCTTTTTACCGTAAGTCCACTTATGCTAATGTTTTATTTCTTTTTTTGATCTTCTATTTGCTTTCTGATTTTTATCCACACTACTTCAAAATGAAAGGAAATCATTAACATGCCAGATTTGGCAGTGCAAGCATTGGCCTTAACTATCCATCATCTCAAACAATTTGGATTTGATAGCATTTGGGGGCTTGGAGCTTCGGTCAGATCTTTCTCCAGCAACATGGAAATGAACCTTTCAGCAAACACACTTCAACAATTAGAGGTGATTGACTGGTTTCACTCAGGCTTAATAATTATGAAACTATGGGTTTCACCAAAGACCTCTCTTAATGGAGCTAGAATCATTTGGTAGTTAGTTCATTGAGTGTTGGAGATTCTTCTGAAATAGCTTAGGGCATCATTTGTGCTATGATTATTTCATCTAACAGTCTATACATGACAGTGATTTGCAGATTGATCATCAGAATGCTTTTTTTTTTTTTTTTTCGTTCCTATGTTCTATCATCGTTTACTAGGATTAAACATTGGTGGTTGGTTGAAAAGGAGGGGAGCAAATTTTGGACAAATAAGTCTTAACTGCCATGTTCCAACTCCCTTGAACTGAGTTGTAGGAACTTTGTCTCATGTTTGAGAAGTCAATTTTCCTGCTCTTAGATTTATGCCTTAATTCTTCCTAAATTTCCAGTTATTTCAAACCCTGTTTCTAAACTTGGATTAACAAGTTACCATTTAGGTCTTGAGGAACAATTCAAACGGTTCTGAGTTTGGGTCCTTGCTACATATGATGAATCATACTCTTACAAAACCAGGTTCAAGGCTGATGAGACACTGGGTAATGGTCTTATTTTGTATATTTGACTATCAACTTCATCATAATCTATTCCATAGATTTAATAAGTAATGCCTGATACAGGTCACTCACCCTTTGTGTGCTAGAAGCATGATAAATGCTCGTCTTGATGCTGTTTCTGAGATTGCAGAATCCATGGGCTCTTATAGAGCTGCTCCTTGGGTTAATGAGATTGATAAGGAGAAAGCTGACTTATGCATTGTACAGCCTGATTTCTATAACTTGCTCTCTTCTGTTTTAACAACTTTAGGAAGATCACCTGATATTCAACGTGGAATAACCAGAATTTTCCATCGCACTGCCACTGCATCTGAGGTAATCATTGGTTGTTTTGAGACTGTTCAGCTCATTTTCATAAGGGTTATTCGTGCCTCTAACAGTGTCTTAAAATGGCTTTAAGCATGAATAACGGTTTCCCATTTTCATCTTCTCTTGGTTTTACGGCCTTCTTCCAATGTGAAACACTGCAACTTTGCAACTTCTTGGAGGGGTGTAAACAACTTCTATTCTTTCCTCTGATATTGTGATTTTCAATGCTTTTGCTACTTGCTGACATTTCATTTCTGAAGGCACTGAAAAGCCTATACATGTAATTTGTTATCTGGATTCAAGATGCCTTTTAACTTGGTAAAGCAAGAGAACCTTTTTACCTAGACAATAACCATGAGATGCTGTTGGTAATTGATGTGCTTGCCAAAAATTTTAAGTCTTCAAACGACAGTTCATTGCAGTTATTCAAGCTATATTATATGCCGGAAAACAGCTTCAGCGACTTAACATTGAAGAGGATCATGACAATGCCAGAGTGCACGCACAGATCGTAAAATCTGTTCTATTGAAAAAGTTACTTTTGACGGCTTCTTCCACGAATATAGTGGGTATTGCTGCCAAACTGTTGTCTATGCTAAATAAGGAAGCAGCGGAACAAAAGGATCTTGCAAACTTGATTTTAAGTTCGAATGACCAATTTCCAGAGGTTTGTATATTCCATGTAGTTCTTTTTTATGTATCACTATTTATGTTTTTCAACATGCGTTAAATGTAACATTTTATTTCTCTAAACATACTCAATTTACTTTGCCTAGGTTGCAAAAGCCAGGGAAGCAGTTCAATTAGCAAAGGACAAGTTGGATTCTTTGATCAGTATTTACCGCAAGCACCTTAGAATGCGTAACTTGGAATTTTTTAGTGTGTCAGGAATCACACATTTGATTGAGGTAAGGCTGCCAGTTTTAAGGAAATGCATTTAATTCTTTGATGCAATGCTGTAAACTATTCAGTCATTTAGTGTACTGCATCATATTGGGTACTCTGGACCTATTTGAGGTTTTGTGTTTGTATACTCTTTGCCCCAGTTATTTTAAATTTAGCTGCACTGCATGCTGCACTTCTGATTAGTTAACTTTGCAGTTGCCTTCGGATGTAAAGGTGCCATTAAGCTGGGTCAAGGTGAACAGCACTAAAAAAACTATTAGATACCACCCACCAGAAGTAATCGCGGCCTTAGATGAACTATCACTGGCCAATGAAGAACTAATGGTTGTTTGTCGAACTGCATGGGATAGATTTTTGATGGGATTTGGGAAATATTATGCTGAATTTCAGGCTGCTGTTCAAGCTCTTGCAACGTTGGATTGTTTGCATGCTCTTGCTACTCTTTCAAAGAACAAGGTGTGCTAAAATTTTCTTTCTTTTTTTTCCTTAACTTCTGCCTAGTTTGATGCAATGTGATTCTTTACTTATTTCTTGCAGAACTACATTCGGCCAGTATTTGTCGATAATGAAGAACCTGTTCAGATCCATATCTGCTCTGGTCGTCACCCGGTAAAATAGTCATGCTATATCTTATTATACATGCTTCTTCTATTCACTAATAAGTCCCTATTTCTTTTTATCTAAATGATTTCAGATTTCAAGATGATTGAAATTACCATATTATTTAATGTCTAGCACGTTGAAGAAAATCATTTAGACTGTTGAAACTTTAGGTTATATTATGATCATTCATTATGTGATGTGATGAACTTCGGCATGATAGATTGCTGTGGAGTCTAAAACTCAAGCTCAATGGATTGTGATATTCTATTACAGAAGTAGAGATTATGGTCAATAGTCTGTTTCTTGTTGGTTATTTGTTAATTATGCCTAACAGGTTCTAGAGACCATTTTGCAAGATAATTTTGTACCAAATGACACTAATTTGCATTCAAATGGAGAGTATTGTCAAATTATTACTGGACCAAATATGGGAGGAAAGAGTTGCTACATTCGCCAAGTTGCTCTCATTGCTTTGATGGCTCAGGTAGAGTGTAATTTTATATCTTCATTTATTCATAATGTCTGGCAGCGGTTCGATTTTTCTTTCCTGGTCATATCTAACTAATGTTAGTGAAAATTGTAAAAATTCCTGTTGAGTTTTTTCAGTTGATTTCATCATTGGCTTCATTTTCGTAAGAACATACTATTTTGTGCAATCACTTATTTCTTATGTCTTGAATTCCTTCGAACTTCTTTTCTTTCTGGTTTCAATTAGTTCACGTAAAATTTACTTTTTGTTGCTTTTATTTGACAAAAATGAGTTCTTGTGAGTTATGGCCACTTCATTCATAGTTGCCCTCTCATCCCTCTAGGTTGGCTCCTTTGTACCAGCACTGTCCATAAAACTGCACGTGCTAGATCAAATCTACACGCGGATGGGAGCTTCCGACAGTATTCAACAAGGTCGAAGCACATTTCTTGAAGAATTGAGCGAGGCTTGCTATATACTCAACAAGTGCACACCAAACTCCTTGGTTATCATTGATGAGCTTGGTAGAGGAACAAGTACGCATGATGGTGGAGCTATTGCGTATGCTGCGTTGCACCATCTGCTCGAGAAGAAAAAAAGCATGGTCCTTTTTGTAACTCACTACCCAAAAATTGCTGACATCAAGAGAGAATTTCCAGGCTCTGTAGGAGCATACCATGTTTCTTATCTGACTTCACAGAAAAATACAGAAGCCACAGACTCGGAATTTGATGGTGAAAATGTCACTTACCTTTACAAGCTGGTACCTGGTGTTTCAGAGAAAAGTTTTGGACTTAAAGTCGCTCAGCTTGCTCAGGTAAACTGTAAATTCTGTATTGAAATAGCGATAGGGTCAAGTTGTTTTGAGTTGCACATAACTTTGCAATCAGTTTCTTGAAAATTTTGCATATTCTCTTTCATGGAAACTCCATTACTGTTGCAGATACCTTCATCATGTATCAGACGGGCCTTTGCCATGTCTTCAAAGCTGGAAGCTGTTGTAAACAGCAGAATAGGAAACAAATCAGGTTCAAACGAGCTGATAAAAGGCTTACCTATGGACGAAGAACAACCAGAACAGAGTACAGAAAAATGTAGTAATCCTTACAGGGAATTGTTTTGGAACTTGAAGTTGGCATTGCAGGATGACGACCCTACAAAATGCATTCAGTTCTTGGCTAATGTTAAAAGGATTGCAGAGTACTTAACATCCACACGACAAATTCATTTACTTCCATGAAATTTTCCTCTGTAGATTTTTTTGTTAAAATGAGTTATAATTACTTGTACCTAAACACTTGGTCTGTAATGTTTAAGATCCAGCTTTCAAATGTGCATTTGTAGAAGATAGTTAAATTTCGATATATTTATTAAGAATTATAATATAAGAATAAAATTTAATTTATATAAAAATTAAGGGATCATTTGACAGAAGGTAGAGACATCATTAAGAAGGAAAAAAATATCTGTCCACTACAACAAAGCAGGGATACATGAACAATGGTTCTAAGAAATGTCATCCCTAATGCTAGCTATGAACAATCTGAGTTCTCTTGCCTTTCTTGCATGTACAGGTGACACTTCAGTTTCTGAGTCACTTAAATCTATTACATCAACAACTTGGTTTCTGGCTTGTCGGGATCCTGAGAAATTAGGCAGGTTTCTTGGTGGGGAGGGACTAGAAAGATCAATGACCTGATTTTGACCGAGACCTGTGTTTCTAGCATAGTATGAGGTGAAAGTATTGGCTTCGCTGCTTCTTTCTGACCCTGCATTAAGTCCCTCGTGGTTTGTCAGACCTAAGGTAGCGTTATCATTTGATATAGCTGGTTTTGAAGAATGGGAGGAACTAAAAGCTGTTTTGCCTTCTGATTCTATTTCCAGCAACAAAGCTTGGAGTCTAGAGTCTAGGTCAGCAATAGTAGTACTCTTCACCAACTTCTTTGGTCTTCCTTTGTTCTGTTTTTCTTTCTTGCCCTGAGCTTTCCGTTCCTCAAACTCGGTTATCTTTTCAGGACAGGCACTGAAAAGAGAAGGAAAGAAATAAGAAGCAATCCATTGAATCACAATGTGAATCATTTAGGATTTGCAAAATTGTAACAGCATAATGGTAAAGCTACTTAGAACCTCAGATCAGTTGCAGGAGTGTATCAAACAGATTGCAGATATGTTTGATTAAAAATGAAAAACAACAAATTCTCAGTCAGAGGGTTTGGATCATAAGCCATTAACTCTCCACGTTTCTAGCAGAAAAGTACTGCACTTTTGAGTACGTAGAAAACTCTAGCAGTCGTAAATAGTACCTTTCAATTAGATCTGCAGAAACTATAGAGGTCTTAAGGCCGTCCAACCTATCCCACAACACCTCAAAGCAATCTCTTCCTTGCACTTTTCGGTGCTTCACAATTTCTGTCACCGGGCACTTCACTGCCATCTGCAGCGCAAGGTTTTGCTCAGAGGTCAACAACAATAGATGGAGATGATTTCTATGAATGGCATATTGACATGCTTCAGGCAACCAAGTTTTACCGTAAAACTAATGCATGAAGCAACTGCTTTCACGCACAAATGTCAACTTATTTCTGTGGAGTATGCCTCCAAACACTTTTTGGATTTTCATAAATACATCTATTTCATTTTTTTCATATAAATATGTACAGCCACATTCATGTTTAAAGGATAGAGATTGTATTTTAAAGCTGCAGTTAGAAACCACATTCAACTCACTTCCTTTTGGGATCTTCAAGCAGGAGGACAAGTATTTTAAATATCCATACCCATCACATTAAGACCCAACAACTCCAAAGATAGTAAACCAACCAATACGGAGGAACATCAGGCACTGGCTAGTTGAGGTGAAGCTAGTACCTGGTACAGAGGAAGCTGAACTCCAAGTTGTGATGAAGCTGAACGTAAATTGGCAAATCTTCGTAGATCTCTTTCAGCAACTTTTGGAAGGACATACTCATCTACAATGAAGCTACCATGCATTAATGTTACATCTTAAACAATTTGCATGGTAACAGAAAAGTAAAGACCTGTTTTCACTACAGGCCACCCAAAAAACTGAGCACATATTTGTTGAAGCTCAGCCCGTTGAAATGGAAGATTTGCAAGTGCCCTGTGAAAAACATAACAGCAAAGGAACAAGATCATAGAAACTATGATGCTATATGACGTGTCAAGTCCAAGTCAGCTAAAGCAGAAAAACTCTACTATTTTATTTGTGCTCAAGTGAAGTCAAAACCCAGTGCAAAGAGTGTACATGTAAACTTTCTTAATGTAACCATGTAATGAATACATCTATTCAATGAACAAAAAAGACTTGGTTATGTTCTGGTCGGAAAGAAATGAAATCATTTTATCAAATGAATACCTCACAAGGCAAATAATGAATAAATCAGAACAGATGTCAGTTACATTACCTATGGACTTCATCAGAATCTGCAGAGTGGCACTTAGGTTTTAAATATGCATTTATAACTTGCAAACATGGATTCGATGCTTCAGAATTATCATTGCTACCTACAATAGGCATCAAGTATTAAGGCAGAAGTTGAACTAGTGAACTTGCATGTTCCAAGCTCAACCAAATTCTGAAATGCAACAGTATAGAACCAGATGCAAAACAATGGCCATAAGATTTGCAAAAAGAAGGTTCTCATCACCCCAGATACCAATTGTTGAATGCACTGGGTTTGAATTTTCATTGCCATCAGGAGCTTGACTTATTGTCTTTGAACATTTTGTCTTATTTACAAAAGATAGTCCTGCTGATATGATTTGTTGAAAGATATTGTTTTCTCCAACAGACTTGATAAGCCGGCAAGCTGATTCCTGAAGTCATTGAGTAAAGTGTAACAGCACAAGTATCTATCAGCCAACTCAAATATGGTAAGTGCATCAATAAAGAAAAAAAAAGGAGAATGAATAAGAAAGAAATAGATACAGTAAAGAAGCAGTGGACTATCCAAACATACTGGACCAAGACCGTGAACACCCTGATAGTAATCACACCCAAGAAGAAGGGCCAGTGTAATCTGGAGACAGAAAGATAATCATTAAGCATTATACAACCAATCACAGGCCAAAAGAAAATGCAAGATAGCAGAGTGTTCAGGTATGAGCCTTTGATGAGTTTCACTTTAATAGGAACAAATTAAACAGGATTTTCTGAAACAGGCCAAAGAAACTTGCCAATGATTTCCTTCCAAATCCAAGGTTTCTTTCAATATCAGCCATATCATAGCATACAACATGACCACCTTCCGCTAATCATCAAAAGAACTGGTCAGTAGTAGTCAAAATTAATGATGAGCAAATAATTGAATCAACAGACAAAAACCCTCCCCATCTGCTCACTCAGGCATATATCTCTGTACACCGTCCTAGCACCAAAAAGGAAGATATCTGAATCTGAACTAAAGCAACCATCCTGATAATAGGGCAAAATAAATAAATTGGAAACATAGAAATTTATCCAAGTGACACAACTGAATCCAGACGAAGATTTTTGCTACTTACACACAATGATTCTGAGTTGAGTAATGCACACTGTGCTTCAGCTTCCTCAATTCTGGAATTAAGAAAAAGAAATGTAGGAGAAAGAATTTGTCAAAGGTGCAGCCATTGCTTTAAGAATCTATATGCATTAAATTGTAACCTCACTAATTTCATAGTGCTTTTACAAGTGGCAAGTAGCAACATTCTTGGAACCAGACTTCGTCATTAATTCATTGGTGTTAGTATCAAGTTCTAAGCGAACCAGTAATAAACTACTTTCTATCAAGCAGTTCAACCTTCAGATCTCTGATAAAATGATTCAACACTGGTTCACCTTCAACAGAACTTCCACAATAATATTAACAGAAATAACTTCATTGAAATACCCATCCAGACAAGGGATTCCAAGTGCCAGTCCAAGGGCTTTTGCTTCCTTGATCATGCGGGAGAATTCAGACCCCATGTTTCTCTTAAGAGAGCAGGCTTTTTGTTGATTCACTTCATCCTGGGAAACCTGAAGTGCGGAGATCCCATTTGCAGGTTAACAGATAGAAAGAAAGAAAACAAAAAAACTAAACCTGTAGAACAGAAAGAAATTGAACTGTTTAGAACAGTAAACAAGGTTTTCCTACCTCGATTCCCGATTTTAAGCGCTGCCTGTAAGTTGCTAGTTTGATAGCCGGAATTGCTCCGTCTACAAGGGAGCGAAACAGCAACGAGTAACTCCTAAATTCTATACAAAACTAAATGAGAGATGCTACTGAAAATAAGTGTTTTTGTGTGTACAAAATGAGCGCTTGGGAATGAAAAGGTCACAATTATTATCAAAAGCTCAAATTCAGAAAACCAAAGATAAAAAAAACTATACTTTGCTGAAGCTAAGTATCCAAAAAGAATAACTTCTGTAAGACTTCAATGGCAACCGATGACCAAGTAGCAAAAAAGGAGTGGAGCAAGTACCAGAAACAAAAACAAGGCTACAATTCAAGGCAATGAGAGCTCTGAGACGGTGAAAAAGATTCTTAAGGTAAAGCTTCTCTGTCATTGCGGAGTGCGACCTGTTTACAGTTTGAAGTTGAACCATCCAACAGGAAAGATCTATGCACAACCTCTTGTTCCTGAAAACAACGAATTGGGTGATTAAGAAACTAACCTTTTCAGCATCAAACAATATGAAAATGGAGCAAATCCCAGGTGTTTGGGATGTTTGGTTGCCGAGAAAACAGTAGGAAAAAAAGAAAAAACAGAGGAATTAACTGAAGATGATGTAGTGGTAAGATTTTCTTGCAGGAATCCAACATATCCCACAAGTACTTCACCCCCATATTTCTGGGACAGATCGAAATCGAAGTGTACACTTGTAGTCACCGAACGCTCCGAACCGAGGTTCTTGAACAGAGCAGTTCGCCAAGAGCCCGCCAGAGAAGGAGTAGAGATTCGACAGTAAGTAATACGGCGCCGGTTATCTAGTTTGGAGCTTGTTTCGCCTGGACTATTTTGGTCTTTTCATCTTAATTCTTGTTCATTGCCATCTATTTTTCGTATTAATATCAACTAAACCTAAATTGGCCTTTAT
>JANZLF010000007.1:30729046-30740128 GCA_026546835.1 Erythroxylum foetidum | reverse complement strand
TTTATGGGTCTAGTTTTTTTTCCTTGTAATTCTCCAATTTTTTAATAATAAAATTCTTCTATTCTTGTCCGTAGTTTCTACCTTGATTTAGGAAATTTTCACGTAACATTTGTGTCTAAAATTTTCACATAATTTTAGGAAATTTTCACGTAATTTAGCAAATTTTCACGTAACAAAAATAAAAAGAGAGAGAAGTGGGGTGAGAGAAAAAAGAGAAAAAAAGAGAGAAAAAATATTATGTATTTTTATGGGTCTAGTTTTTTTTCCTTGTAATTCTCCAATTTTTTAATAATAAAATTCTTCTATTCTTGTCCGTAGTTTTTACCTTGATTTAGGAAATTTTCATGTAACGTTTGTGTCTAAAATTCAATATTTTTAGTTTCATTTTAGCAGCGACCTTAATATGTCTAAGTCCTAATTATTCATAACAAATGATATCAGAGTCAACCTTGGATGTGTATAGAGTAGATCCTCTACACCAAAAGATAAGTTAGAATATTATTCACTCTGTCAAAGACACTATTCATAAAATGGTTGTGATGTAAGTAATGGCGGCAAAGTACGATATTAAAAAATTCTATAAGAGCAATTTCTTAGTGTAGAAGTTGAAGATAAAAGCAATCTTGAAGAAAGATAATTTTCTGACGGCCATTAGTGAATGGTCAGCTGGAGTCACAGATAAAAAATGGAACGAGATGGATGAGAATGCTGTGGCTAATATTCACCTAGCTTTAGCTGATGGAGTATTATCCAACATAGAGGAAAATAAGACTGCGAAGGAAATATGAGATCACCTTACAAAATTATATAAAGTCAAATCACTCCACAACATTGAAAAGGAAACTATACACTTTACATATAGCAGAGTCCACTTTGGTGACGGAGCACTTAAACACTTTGAATACTTTATTTTCGCAACTCACATCACTGGTGCACACAATAGTAATAAATGAACGTCCAATAGTAATAAATGAACGTCCAGAACTTCTACTTCAAAGTCTACTAGATTCATATGATTAACTTGTCATAAATTTAACAATCAATACAAACACTTTAGTCTTCAATAACATTATAGCTGCTATTTTAGAAGAAGAGAGTCAACGCAAGAGCAAGGAAGACAGGTTGGCACGTTGGCAATAAGCGGAGACCTTGGCAGTGATGAGGAGTAGATCAATGGAACGTGGTTCAAGTGGGAGTCACAATCACAGTATATCAAAATCCAAGAGTAAGAAGAACTATAAATGCTATAGTGGTGGCAAGAAAGGTCGTATAAAAAAGGATTGTTGGAATCTAAACAAGAAAGATTCTGTTCCTCAAGAAAATGTTTCAAGCACTTCAGATGATGGAAGCGCGATGGTTTGTGAAGCAACAACGACTATTGGAGGAAAGCGAATATTTGTTGATTTCTGGCTAATTGATTTAGCATTTACTTTTCATATGACCTCTAGGAGAGAATAGTTTCATCAGTATGAATCTATCTCTGGAAGATCTATGTATAGCTGCAATGATCAAGCTCTTAAAATCGTTAGTATTGGCACATCAAGTTAAAGTTCTAAGATGATAAAATTTAGACTATTGAAAAAGTGCGACATGTGGAGGGTTTGAAGAAGAATTTGTTGTCTGTAGGATAACTGGATAATCTCAGTTTCATATGGAGATTTAAAACAAGATAATGAAAGTGATTAAAAGAGTGCTAGTATCTATGAAAGCAAAGAAGATTGTTGCAAATCTATACATGTTGAAAGGAGTAACTTTGCAAGAAGGAGAGGCATCCATTATGGTGACTAGTTCAGATGAAAAATCTGCAATGACATAGTATAAAAAGCTTGCACCTATGTCAGAATAAGGAATGAAGACACTTGCAGAGAAGAATCTACTTCCAGGTCTTACAAAAGGTTTCACAACCCTTCTGTGAGCATTGTATTGTGAGTAAGCAACATCGATTGAAATTCAACACATCAAAGTTCAGAAGCAAAGAAATTATAGAATTGATTCACTCTGATGTATGATAAGCACCAGTTATATCTTTAGGAGGAGCAAATTTATTTGTATCATTCATCGATGATTATTTGAAAAGATATTGGGTATTTCCTACTAAGAGGAAAGCATAGATGTTTCAAGTCTTCAAATTTCACAAAGCGCGGGTGGAAGTCAAAGCTGGTAAGAAGATTAAGTGTTTGTAATTAAATAACAAAGGAGAATATACTGGTAAAGAATTTGATGAATTTTGCAAGCAAGAAGGCATTAAAAGGTAGTTCATAATTACATACACTCGTCAACAAAATGGAGTATCAGAGTGGATAAATAGAACTCAGTTGGAAAGAACAAGAGCGATGTTGATAACCGCAGGCTTATATAAGAAATTCTAGGTAGAAGCAGTCAATACCGCCTGTTATGTGATGAATCGAGCCCTATCAACTGCAATTGATTTAAAGACACCAATGGAGATGTGAACTAGTAAACTAGTGGATTATTCCAACCTCCATATATTTAGAAGTCCTGCCTATGTGATGTTCAATGCTCAAGAAACTATAAAGTTGGATTCAAAATCTAGAAGATGCATTTTTTTAGGGTATGCTGAAGGTGTGATCTGTGGGATCCTACTATCCACAAGAATCAGCAAGGATGTTAATCTTCATGAAAGATGACGATCAATAGCAAGCAAAAAATGTTGGCACTGTACAAGAGAATTCAAAAACTACAATAGTACAAGTGGATAGGGATTTTGATCAAAATGGTTCTTCTAAAGTTGCACTAGAGCACGAGGAACAAGAACTAGTTGAATATGATGTTCCAGATACTCGGAGATCAACTCGCATAAGAAAAACACCGAGTTGGTACTCAGACTATATTATGGAGGGCAATATTGCATACTATCTTTTAATTGAGGACGAGGAGCCATCAATTCTTCAAGAAGCAATGAATAGTTCAAATGCAACTCAGTATATGATAGCAATGCAAGAAGAAATTGAAGCACTTCACAAGAATAAGACATGTGATTACTGCAAGGAAGAAAGCCTATTGACAATAAATGGGTTTACAAGATCAAGCGAAGTGGTGATGATCAAGTAGAGTGATATCATGCTAAATTGGTGATAAAAGGATATGCTAAAAAATAAGGTACTGATTTTAACGAAATACTTTCTCCTGTGGTTTGACTCATTACAGTTCGAGCAGTTCTAACAATGTGTGCTATGTTTGACTTCCATCTTGAGCAGTTAGATGTGCAAACTGCATTTCCTTATGGAGATCTTAAAGAAGAAATTTATAAGCTTCAACCAAAAAGGTTGAACAAATCTCTTTATGGTTTAAAGCAGGTACCGAGGTATTGGTATAAGAGATTTGATTCCTTCATCATGAGCCTTGGATATAGCAGACTGAATGCAGACCCTTGTGCATATTTTAAAAGGTTTGAAAAAGATGATTTTATAGTCTTGCTAGTGTATGTAGACGATATGCTAGTAGCAAGCCCTAATAATGATCGTATCGAAGAATTAAAGTTGGCTAGGGAATTTGAAATGAAGGACTTAGGACTATCAAACAAGATTATAAGGATACAAATTCACTGAGATAGAAATAATAGGAATATTTGACTTCTCAAAAGAAGTATTTGAAGAAGATCTTGCAACGATTCAACTTGTAAGATTGTAAGTCAATTTATACCTTTCTTCATGTTAATTTCAAGTTATCCTCATATATGAGTCCTAGCAATGAAGAATAGAGGATAGAGATGTCTTGAGTACTATATGCATCAACAATGGGAGCCTGATGTTCGTTATGATTTGTACAAGACTAGATATTGCACATGCAGTGGGAGTGGTTAGTCGATACATGGAGAATCCTGGTCGAGAGAATTAGAATACAATTAAGAGCATTATCAGATATATCAAAGGAACATCAAATATTGCATTATATTATGAAGGATTAGATTTTACTATCAGAGGATATATTGATATTGATTATGCAGGTGATCTTGACAAAAGTAAATCCACTACTGGATATGTGTTCACATTATGTGAACTGGGTTTAAAACTACAGTCAGTTGTGGCTATGTCAACAATAGAAGCAAAATATGTGGTAGCTACACAAGCCAGTAAAGAAGTAGTATGGTTGAAGTTATTGTTGGAAGATCCTAGGTATAAACAAGAGAATATTACTCTGTATTGTGACAGTCAGAGTGCTTTGCATCTTGCAAAGAATCCAGCATTTCATTCAAAGACAACGTACATTCAAGTTTAGTGTCATTTCGTTCGTGAGAAAGTGGAATAAGGATAGTAGACATGCAAGAAATTTATACAATGGATAACCTGGAAAATTTTATGACAAAAACAATCAATGCTAACAAGTTTATATGGTGTCGATCCTTGTGCAGCTTGACAGAGACATAAGCAACATGAAATGGCAAGGTAGAAAGAATTATATGAATATATGATTGATTCTCAATCAAATCTTCAAGTGGAAAAATTGTCAAACTTAGTTGGCATGTTAAACACCAAATTTTTGGTGCATAATATGCCTAATAAACAAATAATGGTTGGCCAACCTTCAATCCACAAAGAGAAAGCATCCATACAGGCTAAACAAAAATAAAAAGAGAGAGAAGTGCGGTGAGAAAAAAGAGAAAATTTTATGTATTTTTTATATGTCTAGTTTTTTCTCCTTATAATTCTCCAAATTTTTAGTAGTAAAATTCTTCTATCTTTGCTCGTGATTTTTACCCTGATTTAGGAATTTTTCACATAAAATCTTATTTTATCTTTTATATTTTTAGTTTCTTTTTAGCTGCGACCTTGCACTATCCAAGTCTTAATTGTTCCTAACATTCAAATCATCGTATTAGACAAGCTATTTAGCTGATACAGGTTCAGGAAAATCCTTTCATCCAAATGATGCCTATGAAGTGACAATTGACAACTTTCATTTGGCTCAAAGTTTATAAACTGATATAATCTCTAGGTTAATGAAATTTCATAACAAGATTCTTAAGCTTAGCATTTAGGTAGAAAATTAGAGTTACTTGTTTATTTGCCATTATCAAAAGAGGGGGACCTTGCAAATCCTCATACCTTAGATTTTTTTTTTGTTGGACAATGTTTTTTGTGAAACTCAGGTAAACACCATTGATTAGGTGAATAGAGTGTGAACAATTGTAGTAAAAAATTACACCAGGTAAATTTGCTGGGAAGATTGGAGGGGTCACAAACGGTCCCACTTAAAACCCAATCTCCTCAACATAATTTTCCTAGACATGTAATTTAATAACACATTAATTCATTGCAACTATACCCAACAATAGCTACTAAATTGACAAATAAAGAACACTGGAATTTAACAAGGTTCAGTCAGTTATGCTTACTTCCTCGAACACTACTAAATTGATATTTTACTATTTTCAGGAAATAATACAAGTGAAATACTACAAAAGAGAGAAGAAAAGACAATTTTTGGGACGTTAGATAAAAATGGAAAAGCCCTCCTTTTATAGCTTAAGGAGGGTCTCCCATGTTCACAATTTTCTAGTATGAGATATCAAAATATGCCATAAGTCAATAATTCTCCACCTTGACATATTTCTCAATCTTTTTCAAATCTCTCACAGAACTCATCTTTAGTAGTTTCTTCAAATGTGTTTTAAAGTGCCCATCTTCAAAGTTTAGCAATATTGACCAAGTTCAAATAATATTGGAACTTGACTGTAGTCACCACCATTGTCAATATATCAACAGGATTCTCAGTGATCTTAATCTTCCAGATTGTTACTCCACCTTCTTCTAAAACCTCTCACACAAAGTTATAACGAACATCAACATGCTTCATCCTTGTATGATAAACTTAGTTCTTTACTAAATGAATGGGACTTTGACTATCACAATGTACTTTGACATGCTTCTGTCCAATTCTCAATTCATCAAGCAATCCTTAGAGCTAAATTGCTTCCTTTATATCTTTTATAGTTGCCATATACTCTGCCTCTATAGTCA
This sequence comes from Erythroxylum foetidum, assembly GCA_026546835.1. NCBI lineage: Eukaryota > Viridiplantae > Streptophyta > Magnoliopsida > Malpighiales > Erythroxylaceae > Erythroxylum > Erythroxylum foetidum. The sequence goes on along the minus strand of JANZLF010000007.1, from coordinate 30,734,147 downwards.
ATAAAATAACTGTTGACCGTAAAGTAGACCTCTAATTGACAGGTTCCTTTATAAGAGTAAACACATAGCCAGTAGTTAATCGACATTTATCTAAATCACTGACATAGTCAGAATCACAATATCCAACTACATATTGGCCCTCTTGCTTATCCTGCTGAAATACCAAACCAACATCTATGGTGTTCAAAATGTATCATAGAATGCATTTCACAGCTTGTCAATGTCTTGCCTAGATCATGTATATATCTACTCACAACCCCAGCTGCCTGTGAAATGTCGGGTCTTGTACATACCATAGCATACATTAAGTTACCAACCACATTCGCATACGGTACTTTAGTCATGTACTCACGTTCTGCATCTTTCTTTAGATATAGGGATGCACTAAGCTTTATATGAGGAGCGAGCAGAGTACTAACATGTTTTGAATTTTCATTCATGCCAAAATATTGTAGTACCTTTTTCCAATATTGCTTTTGAGTCAAACACAAACTCCCTAACTTTCTGTCTCTACTTATCCCCATGTCGAGAATTTTCTTGGCTTCACCCAAATCTTTTATTTCAAACTCTTGATTCAATTGAATCTTCAAATTTTCTTGGCTTCACCTAGATCCTTTATTTCAAACTCTTAATTCAACTGAATTTTCAATCTCTCAATTTCTCTTTGATTCTTTGAAGCTATCAGCATACCATCAACATATAGGAGAACATAGATGTAGGATCCATTTTGTAGCTTGAGAAAATACACACAGTGATCGTATTTGTTTCTTGTGTACTTTTGGCTCATCAGAAACTTGTCAAATCACTTGTACCATTGCCTCAGAGATTGCTGCAAACTGTACAACGATTTTTCAAGCTTGCACACCATATTCTCTTTTCTAACAACTTTAAAAACTTCGAGTTGAGACGAATAGATTTTCTCCTCTAAGTTTCCATGTAAAAACGCAATTTTTACATCTAATTGAACTAGTTCCATATCAAATTATGCTACCAAAACCAGAAACTTCATTATAATCATTTTTACATCCAATTGAACTAGTTTCATATCAAACTATGCTACTAAAGCCAACAAAATTTGAATGGAATAATGTTTTACAACTGGAGAGAAAACTTCATTATAATCAATTCCCTCCGTCTGAGCATAGCCTTCGGCCACCAGCCTTGCTTTGTAGCAACTTTATCTTTATCAAGAAATCTATAACACTATCCTTATCAGAAAATTTTCTTTCTTTTCATATACCCATTCGCATCCAATTGCCTTCTTTCCTTTTGGAAGACTAGCTAGCTTCCATGTCTGATTCTTATAAAGGAAATGCATTTCTTCATTCATGGTTATCCTCCACGTATCTTCTTCTGAACTTTGGATTGTTTCCTTGTAAGTGGTAAGAATGCCATTAATTTCAATTGGAGATGCATAAGACACCATATTAATATAACGAGCAGGTACTTGAATGTTTCTTTTGGCTTTCTTAATGCAATTAGTAATTGTTGCAGTGGAGGTTCTTGGGTTGGAACCTCCTTTTTACTTGGTTCCTCTTCTACTGTAGGAGTTTTGGGGTAACAATTTTTCCTTCAAACTCCATATGTTTTGAAGTACCATTTGTCTGCTTAGTATGGTAGATTCGTCAGAGGTAACATCCCTGCTGAAAATTATTTTCTTTAACTCTGGGCGCCAAAGATGATATCCGTTCACACTAGAGGTGATTCCGATGAAATTTGTTTTCTTTGCACGTGGATCCAATTTTGACTCCTTCACATGATAGTACGCAGTGGAACTAAACACATGTAAGGAATCATAATCTGTAACAAGTTTTTCAAATGATTTTTCCAAAGGGTGTTTTACCACCAATAGCAATTGATGGGAGGCGATTGATGAGATGGCAAGCATATGTAATAGCCTCAACCCAAAATTCTCTGCCTAACCCAGCATTAAAAAACATACACCAAACTTTCTCCAGTAATGTTCGATTCATACGTTCTACTACCCTATTTTTTGTGATGTATCCCCAACTGTGAAGTGTCTAACAATACCTTCATCTTCGCAGAGTTTTAAAAATGGATCACTCTTGTACTCCCCACCATTATCTGTATGGAGATGCTTGATCCTTCTGCCTGTTTGAGTTTCCAATATCTTCTTCCAATTGAGGAAAACTCCCAGTACTTCATCCTTAGTCTTCAAAGTATACACCTATAATCTTCAGGAAAAATCATTAACAAAGGTTACATAATAGTGTTTTCCTCCCAAAAAAGTTGTTTTGGAAGGTCTACATATATTAGAGTGAACATAATCCAAGATAACCTTTGTATCATAGATTGCAGTGCTGAATTTCACTCTTGTCTACTTCCCTTTGACACAATATTTACAAAAGTCTAATTTGTAGACCCGAACTCCTTTCATCAGTTCTTGATTTAATAATATCTTCAAGGATTTTTCACCATGTCCCAAGCGTATATGCCACATCCTAGCTGCTTCTAGCTCTTGATCATCATTGGAAGCTACTGTTGTTGTTACAATAACTACATTATCTTAGTAATAATGCAGGCTATTGTTTCTTTGATTTCCTTTCATTACCACAAACGCACCAGAATTGACTTTCATTACTCCATTTGTTGCATTTATAGTGTAGTCCTTTGATTCTATGACTCCCATAGGAATAAGATTCTTCGTCAAACTTAGCACATATCTGACATCTGTTAGAGTTCTCGTTGTTCCATCATGATTCCCTAAGCTAATTGAACCAATCCCATTTGTGGTGCAGGGATTCTCATTTATTGTTTAGATAACTCCACCTTCTAGCTCTCTAAAATCAGAGAGCCAATCCCGATTGGGACACATGTGATGTCTATAGCCTGAATCAAGCAGGCGTGGACTAGAAAGGCTTATTGAGGATGTAACAGCCAATAAAAGATCTGAGTCTGTATCTTCACACTCAGCAGCATTCAAATTTGCCACAGTCTTTCCCTTAATAGGTTTGTTTTTATTCCTCAACTTTGGACAATCCTTTTTCTAGTGCCCTTTTTCCCGACAAAAGACACATTCATTTTTGTTCAATTTGAACCTTGACTTTGATCTCCCTTTCTTTCCTTTAATCTAGCTTTAAGAACGACCTTTGATTACCAAAGCTTCTACTGCTCCATTTGTACATTCTTCCTTTATCTTCCATCTTAATTTATGACTGTACAAAGCAACTTCACTAAAAGACACATCAACCTTCCTATAATGTAGAGTAGTTTCAAGAAACGCAAACTCCTCAGGAAGGGATCCCAACAACATCAAAGCTAGATCTTCATCTTCAAATATCACATCCAAATTCATTAAATTAGTAACTAATTGATTAAAATTGATGATGTGATCATTTATCTTGGTACCTGGAATATAAAAGAAAAGAAACAATCTCTTATTCATACGAAGCTTATTCTAGCTGCTTTTCTTCAGGAATTTCTATTCCAATGCATTCCACAATTTAGATGCAGAAGTTTCTTTCGAGAAAGCATACTTTTGTTCTCTGAAAAAACAAGATCGAATTGTACTACATGCTAAATGATTTATAGTCTTCTAATCTTTCTCCTTAACATCATCTGGTTTCTTTTCTTCAATAGTAATGTCAAAGACCTTGCTAAAAAAGAGCATCTTGAACCTCACTTTACCCGTACCATCAAAAATGTCCACCACAAATCTTACATTTATCATAGCAGTCCTTGCTAGAATAGACTAGGTAGAAGTTGTCAATGTGGTTGGTGTAGTCGTATCTTTGATTTCTATCATCTCTGCCACAATTTTTATTCAATAGCTATCAATGCAAAATGCCAATAGCCCAAGGAAAAATCTTTTCTAATGTAGAAGATCAGACTACGCTGCAACCACAGAGCATACTAAGAAAACACCTTGGCTCTGATACTAATTGTTGCTAAACTCGGGTCAATCTCCACTAATAATAACAAACTTACCATGAACACTATTGCCTAGGTTAATAGAGTGTGAACAATTATATTAAAAAATCATACCAAATAAATTTCCAGGAAAGACTGGAGGGGTCACAAATTGTCTCACTTAAAATCCAATCTCCTAGACATAATTTTTCTAGACATGTAATTTATTAGCACAATAATTCAACATAACTATACTCGACAATAACTATTAAATAGACAAATAAAGAACACCAAAATTTAACGAGGTTTAGCCAATTATGCTTACTTTCTTGGACACTACTAAATTGATATTTTACTATTTTCTGGAAATAATACAAGTAAAATACTACAAAAGAGAGAAGGAAAGACAATTTTTGGGATGTTAGATAAAGATGAAGAAGCTCTCCTTTTATAGCTTAAGGAGGCTCTCCCATCTTCACAATTTTCCAATATGGAATATCAAAATATGTCATAATTCAACAATGTTTTACGTACATCATAAATTTCTCGTACTAACATGATCACTGAGAAAAACTGCACCTAATCATACCACAAATACAATACCTAATGTAGTTTCTGAATCTTCAAATCGTGAAGGGCATGTATATAACATATACAAAAGCATGTCCCTCTTCAGAATATTTTTCCCAAATCGAATGAAGAATAGGTTGAAAATGAAACAAATTATGCAGAAGAGACTTCAATTGTCAAACTTTAAATCCTATCTTCAGATAACATAAATATGAGACAGACTTTATTTGTTGCCTCACTTGATAGATTCTAGGAAAGCAAAAGATTCTTATGAAATTTTATTTTTATTCATGTCTAACTCCTGCCATATTAGGAATAGAATTTGGTCAAAAGAACCAATTATGCTGATGTGACGTCTTTACACCACCCATTATGCTGGGCTGATATATAACTGTGACGTCCTGATATCCCCTGGGAGGATACGGGGACGCCACGCAAACAACATATCATACATGCATACAGAATCGAGACAAAACCAATAAATACGAAACATTCATCAACATTTCACAGAAGCATAACATCCAAAAATAAACATTTCCAAAACATACAAACATAACATAATTTCAAAAACCATCCTGAATTAGGGTTATTACAAACCTTCAAATAAATCCAAAGTCATATACATCAAAGACAAGCCAAAAACAAACTCCAAAAATACAAT
>JANZLF010000007.1:30717118-30727522 GCA_026546835.1 Erythroxylum foetidum | reverse complement strand
ACTTCTCAAAAATCGGAGGAAGGAATTAAATAGTGGAAGAAATGGAGAAAGGAAGAAATTTGCCATGGCCACTAGGTTTCTCTTTAAGCTACATGCAATCCGTATTATACCTCCACCTTTTCATTGTACAATATTACCAACCCATCTCATCATCACTTTCACTGAACCATCCAACTGATATAACTCATGCATGTGTTTATTCTCAACATATAAGACATCATCCAACTAATTCATGTACTTATTTCCAATACATATCATCAGAATCATTCATAAAACTCAAAAAACTAAAACTTACTAACCTTGTTTTCAAAAAAAACACCAAGGTTTCGGTGATGGTTGAGGAGAAGACTAGAGAGATTAGGACAAACTAACAACTGGACCAACTTCTTTTTTGAAAAGTACAATACTATTTTAAGAATTCAAAAAGTAGTGTTTCGGTGAAGAAGATTCAGTGATTTTTCAAAGGACGCCCACATAGGTCAAAGAAGAACAAGGCTTCTATGATTTTTCCTCTCCAGCACAAGTACTCACGTGTGTTATTATCACGTGTATTGCTACCAACTTGACACATGACTCATTTCATATGAGCCATTTGTCATGCACATAGAGTGCTACATGTCATTAAGCCATTGGTCTATTTCTCTTGATAATCCAAAATTTCAAAGAATTTCCTAAAATTCCCAAAAATTCCAAAGTAATGCCAATAATTTCCAAATAAATTTTCATCACCAATAAACCACAATTCTCACCTTAATCAAAATTCTAAAACCAACTACACCCGAAATTTTCATGAATGCATGCATAAAAATTGTATGGGTCCAAAATGCTTATGCATAAATAAGCAAGTATTCAAATATGCAAAGCATAAAATGTACTGAATTTTCTTAATAATCTAACCCCTAACATGTGGTGTTACAATAACAACCTAAATTAGCAATACAGTGCCTGATTTCTAAAAGGGTGCAACAAAGCAATGATAACATATCCGTCCTCCCAAGTCCCAGAACAGAAGTTTTGCACTTGATACTTCAAGATGTTCGATACTAACGTTAACTTTGTGACAAATGCAAGATTAGCGATGGAGATTTTTTATGATATTGATCAATTGGGCATGTGGCAAAGTGATAAACACTCTCTTTCAGCAAGGTCTAGATATTATCATTGAAGAAGAGAAATCAGAAGGGATTGACGAGAAAGAATGGGAAAATATTAATCATCTGGCATGTGGTACAATTCGATCCTTGCAAAATGGATACCTTTGTTCTCTAGACAGGCACGATCGAATTGTACCATATGTCATATGATTGATAGTAATCTATTCTTTCTCGTCCATCCCTTATAATATCCCTTCTTCAATAACAATATCTAGACTTTGCTGGAAGAGAGCATCTAGAACCTCACTTTGTGACATGCCGAAATGAATTGTACCATCAAAAATCTTCATCACTAATCTTACATTTATCACAACAGTCTTTGCCAAAATGGACAAGGTAGAAGTTGTCGACATAATTGGTGTGGTCGTATCTTTGATTTATACCATCTCTACTTCAACTTCTAGTCAATAGCCTTCAATGCGGAATGCCAATAACCTAAAGAAAATCTTTTCTGGTGTGAAAGATCAGACCAAGCTACAAGCACAGACCATACTCAGAAACATTGGCTTTGATCTCAATTGCTGTAAAATTTGGGTTGTTTTTTACCAATAAAGACTTTCACCCTACTACATAAATGAATAGTGAGTGAATGATTGTACCACCAATTACCCCAAGTAAATTTTTAGGAGTCGATGCTACACATTGATCAACTTAAATGCCCTCCTTAAAATTTTCCTAGACATGTAATTAATTGTACAATATATCACTACAGCTATACTCGACAATAACTATTAACTAGACACTGAAAAAGAGAACACTCAAAATAAGAACACCAGAGATTTACGAGGTTTGGACATGCCAAGTCCTCGGACACCACCTAATGAAAAAAAGAATTACAAATGAGGGAGAAGATTTAAAAAAAAAACAAACAAAATCTTATAAGGGGTGAAGACTTGTTTGTTTTGGGATGATTTACAAAGGTGAAAGAACCCTCCTTTTCTAGCTCAAGGAAACTCTTACATTTTTACATTTCTCCAATGTAGGATTTTTCACAGTTGCAACAATGTCTTGGAAATATGTCAAAAAGTCAACAATTCTCCATCTTGGCATATTTCCCAATCTTTAGTCTCAAAATCCTCTCACAAATGAAACTATCTTAGTTGCAAAACTTCCATTTTGTATGAGCATGATCTGACCATGTTGGTAATCTAGACAAACTTCGATCAACTATTAGTTATATGTTTACTTTTGCTAAGGGACCAGCCAGTTGAAAGTTTTCCTTACAATCAATAGTGACTTTGTCTGCTACAAAGGTAGAGTATACAATAGTTACAGAGGATGTTAAGGAAGCAATTTGGCTTCAAGGGCTTAATGAACTGGGAATTGGACAAAAGCATCTCAAAGTACATTGTGATAATCAGAGTGCTATTTATTTAGCTCTCAAAGTATACTGTGATAATTAGAGTGTTATTTATTTAGCGAAGAACTAAGTTTATCAACAAGGAAAAAACACATTCATCTTTGCTTCCATTTTGTATGAGAGATTCTGGAAGATGGTGGAATAATACCCTAGAAAACCCAAACCTCTGAAAATCTTACAGACATGATGACAAAAATGGTGTTCATAGTCAAGTTCAAACACTATTTAGAGTTGATTAACATTTTGCGAATTTGATAGTAATTCAAGACACCACTGAAAATAATTTTATTTATGAGAGGACTTTGAGACTAAAAATTAGGAAATATGCCAAGACGGAGAACTGTCGACTTTATGACATATTTCCAAGACTATGTGGCAAGTGTAGGGAATATCACATCGAGAAATGTAAAAATAGAAGAGCATCCTTTATCTATAAAAGGAATGCTCCTTCATCTCTGTAAATCATCTCAAAACAAATAAATTTTGCTCCCTTATAAGACTTTATTTGCTTTGTATCTTCTCCCGCATTTGTACTTCTTTTTCTTCAAAATAGTAGAGTATCTAGGTAGCCTTCGAGGAGTATGCAAGTTTGACCTTTGTAAATTTATGATATTCTTATTTTGAATGTTCTCTTTCTTATTGTCTAGTTAATAACTATTGTCGGGTATAATTATAGTGATATATTATACTATTAGTTATATGTCTAGGAAAATTCTGAAGAGTACTTAAGTTGACTAATGTATTACACTGACTCCTGAAAATTTACCATGTATAATTAGTGGTACAATCTTTTATTCACTATTCACTTATGCAATAGGGTGAAAGTTTTTATTGGTAAAAAACAGCCAGAATTTCACAACAATCAAGTCCAACAATTGGAACAATTCGATCCGGTGGCAGGCCTTCCAAGTTGGAGCATTATGACTTTAACTTCTCCAGCAGACTCTACAAATTTTAATGGAAAGATATGCTACAATTCAGCAAAATGACTGAAAAAACAAGTCATCATCTCGTCCCGACATTATGCAGAACAACACATGACAAAATGTAAAGTTATGAACAAGGTACTACCGTTTTCCCAGCCTTGTCTCAATTCCAAGAATGAGCACAGGGAATTCTGTCTCACTGCAGACATACCTCCAGAGGGCATAAAACAATGAGAACATCTATAGTAGTAAAAGACTCATAACAACAATCAAGTACGTGCTGAAATCAGTAAGCTATCATAGAAAATCCTCGAGATCTCATCCCAAACTGATCAAAGTTGAGTGACCCCTGATCCAAAATCGACCAAAGGACACAACTTTATCCGAGACGCAGATACCAGATAACATAAAGAACTCAAATGACAACCCAGATGAAGAAAAGGATGAGCATCAATAGGTGGCAGACAATCAAGTGGAACACATAAAAGCCACTTATATGAAACAGTCACGATAATATCAAAACATGAGCAACCTGAGATACTTCTGATGTTGGTGATCGAGAAACGAAACAGAAAGCTACATATAGTTGGCTTACTTTTCTAGTCCTCTGGTTTCTTAAGGAATCTCTCCATCTTTCACCAACAACGCCTTTTTTCCCGGTCCCCGTTAACCCCACTGACTCTCTCTCCTATTTTTCCAGTCTTACCCTTTATGAAGAACCCCTTTTATTTGAGGACAAGCGTGCGGAGCCATTCTCTTTGGTCAACAGCATACGTGGTCTGATCTCAGCCATTCTCTCATCGTATTGGTCCTGCCCCTTGAGCATTCTCTTCTGTACGCAGTGCAGTCCTTGCTCTGATAAAAAAAAGTCAAACCAATGAATGGCCACGATCACTCAATTGTGTAATCTAGCGTTAGGTCTTCATCAGTCAGAGAGAAGGACAATATGGGAAATAAAAAGGGGTAACAACTAACAATAGTCAATAAGGAAACTTGAGAAAACAGGGAAAGGAGCAAAACGAGAGAGTAATCGCAATCCCATTAGAAGAAGCAAGCGACGAGGTAAAGAAATTTTTCTTTAATTTATTTTGCGTTTTTTAATTTGTTTACTGTAATATATAACCGTTTGAGCTTTCCGTTTGATTCTCGAGAAAAGCTCGTTGAAGTTGAGAAAACGAATCAAAGAATCACCTTTTTGGAAATCGTTGAATTGTTGAACTTTTCGATATTTTTCTTGTGTTTAAGCGATTGATTCATACTATGCCTTTTGTTTTAATGTCTTTATTTGCATCAAAAGACAGCCTTGCGAAAGGACATGAGTTATTATAAGCTTGGTTTCGGGTTTGGTCAATTATTGATACTATATTGAGGCTAATTCATTGTATATTAAGGTCATTGATACAAAGGTTACTTTTGGGATTTGAACTTTCACCGAAGTTTATCACCAACACTCTTTGCACGACAATCTCACTTAGGTTCACTTGAGCAAGACTCAGCCCTTAACGACCCTCAAAGTTTTTATCTCTCACACACTCGAACAAACAATGCTATGAAAGCAATAATAACAAAGGCAACAAGGAAACACAGAGATATGATTAAAAAACTAACTTTATATACTTTCTCTCAAAAGAATACAAAGAATGATTTCTCTGATTGAATGAAAAAAGCAAAGCTTGAATGAGCTATATATAAGCACCCTAACTTGCCTTCCACGTTATATTCAGAATCCCACTCAATTTGAACTATCTAAGATCGTGCTAAGATCACATCTATCCTTTATCAAATTATATTACGTGGACCAATTAGACGACACCTCATCTAAATAGGACTCTAACTGATAAGATAAGATAACAACAAGATGGAGTTTACATTCAACTAGGAAACTAACATCCTTATCCTCAAAGATCTTCACTATCTTCAGATGTTTAGTTTCATTACAACTCTAACTCCCAATCATCGCCACATTATCCAAGATCTCCCCACAATCTCTATCCGCTGATGATGTAATGTGATCTCGCCGAAGCCCACTAGCACACTGGCCTGATCCAATACTTCTCATAATAAGTCTGTTAGTTGTGGTTCATCTATCCAAGCATGGGCTAAATCCTTAGTCCGTCAAGTCCTTAGCCTGTGTCGAGTCAATCTCCACAAGATCTGAGACTCTAACAAAATTCACACCAAGTCCGGTCTCACTCGCTCACGTTTGCCTTAGTGTTTTTGCATGCCTCTCTTATGCTTGAATCCAGCTAACTTTTCTCCTAAGGCTCCTCATGAAAATCGCTGAGAAGTACTTCGAAACTTAAGGGTCTAACAATCATCCTTTTGTAGATATCTGTGTGCTCTATGGTGAGAATGGTTATGCTTGTTCTAACAGGCAATCTAAGGGAGTTCTTCTTATCTTGTTTTTTCATCTAGGAAATGGAACATTGTGTTTGGGGTTATTAATTTCTGCATTACTTCACCTTTTACCGGTTAGGCTTGTGGTCATGATTGGTTACTTTCCAACTAAGTTGAGACATTGCTTTAAATTGGGGCAGTATGGAGAGAAGCAGTATGGCCTCAAAATAACTCTAGTGATTCCTTTCAGTGTCCTTCTAAGTTGGTTTGATGGAAAATTATTTTTTCCTCGATTGATGTGCAGATTGTAGCTGTTTTGAGATTTAGTGGCTTTCATACTTTAGTTTATTGTGAAGTTCTGATGGTTTTGTCTTCGTAGTACCTCTCTTACTCCTGATCTCTCTAATTTGAACAACGGTCATTAAAATCTGGTGGATGGACTCCATCTGATGATAATATGGTCTCTTATAAACTATCACGTGTTTATCTGTTTTTTGTTGCTGGTAATTTATCTATTGTTGTTATTATGCAGGCATATTGGTTCCTTGTTTCATAACACAATTTAACTTGTTGCTTTCTCATGATTCACTGTAATCAGGTCATATCAGTGCTTTACTTGAGATTGGTGATTGAGAAGATTGCAAGTTCTGAAAAAATGAAGTAACTTAAAACAGTTTCCCCCTGATACTTCTCTTTATTTACCTTCCTTTTAAGATTTTTGTGTACAAGTGTTAGTGCTGTGTTACTTTCTGCTACTTTGATTATTTTTGTATTTCTTCGGACATAACTTCATTTTACTGGTGGTATATTTGATCACTACGAATATATAGCTCAGCATAATGAGGTTTGGTTTGAAACTCTTAAAAACTTTTTGCAACATTGGAACATTTCTGCCCAAATTTGTATTTTCCTCTTATTGGCATGATTAGATGTTATGGATCATATGATTCTCATGGTGCATAGAAGAACCAGTTTTTATTTTCAAGATAGTCAACTTTCTTATAGTTATGATTAAGCATCATGGAATTTAGCAGAATGTTACTTTTTGGTTTTGCATCGCAATCATATTCTTAGGATTGATTTGATATGTTTGTCAGCAACTGAAATATGTCTCTTTATTAACATTCCATTACTCACGCTAACACCTGTGATATTCTAATTTCACCACATTCATAGGGGTAACAGAAGTCGAGTAAAATGGGACGAGACTAATCTGTGGGAAATTGAAGCCAATAAGCCTGTTAGGCAGAAAATCACTGAACCGAAGACTCCTTACCACCCGATGATTGATGATGATGGTATGTTTTTTTTCTTCAATTCTCCTAAAAAAAACAGGTAGAATATTCACAAATTAATGTGGATGGACATCAGTGGAAAGCTTTTATTCTGCTAATTGTTTGCAACACTGCCTCATTCACAGTTAACCTTGATGACTTGAGTATTGTATAATTGCTGACCCCCCGTCTTCTACCTCTGAAAGTAGTACCTTCCTAATCTTTGAAAACTATATCTTTTCTTTATCACTGTAGGTTCTTTGTCACCTAGGCGGGGTAGTTTTGATCAGATTGCCAGTGGTGCAAATCAGGCTGAGGAACTGCAGAATGCATTGGATACCATGGCATCGTCTAGTGGAAGTCCCAATAGGCGATCCAGTGGTTGGGCATCATCTGAGGATGAGGCTGATCCCATGGAACAAGATGGAGAAGATCAGTCCTGTGGTAATACTATTGTTCATGCACTACTTAGTTGCGATTCTCATGGCACGAGAGACCCTTTCTTTTCTTATGGCTGATGTACGTTTCTCTCACTGCCATCAGATTCAGAAACAGGTAGGAGTGCAAGTTTTAGGGAGCACAGAAGAGTTCACTATGACGAATATCGGAAAGTAAAGGAACTCAGGCAGAAGGGTTCAATCTTTGATGATGAAGAGGAGGAAGAAAACACTAATGCAAACCAAGAGAACGGGATAATCGATTCATCTGCAATAACTGATGGTGTTAAAGATATAGAAATTGAAGAAGGTAAAGCTAATTTGCCTCAAACAAGGTTCTCTGCGTCCAGCTAATGGAGTATAGCTGCTGATGCAATTTGCTGCATACCCTTTTCTGGATTCCTGGTTTCTTCTATGTTTTCGTGATGATTTTGTTATGAATGAAACGTGCAACTTTTTGTTTACACTTTGCATGTAAATATCTTCTCAACCATTACCATCTTCTCATCTTTTGAAAGTAGGTCCATTCACTGTCCCATAGTTGCACTTGACCCACTTGGACAAGAAAATGGTTGATATGAGCTTCTGCATCATCGAGAGTTCTTAAAGAAACTCTTCAATCACTATTGAAGTTTAGTCATAGATTTCTATCTCATTTAACTTCAACAATAACAACAAATACAATTTAGTAAAAATCTTGGTGAAAAGTGACGCATGAGAAGGTCTACTAATGCTCAATCTTACTTTCGCTCAGAGCCAGCCTGGACAGAGACAGACAGGGCATCTGCATCTGCTCAGGGCTCGCCATAAAAAGGGCCCCTTAACATTTCCAAGGTTTGGCCTTTAGGTAGAGATTCTAGAGAACGTTGGTGAGTAACTCACGTAGCAAATTCCAACAAGGCAATAATGATGATAGTTACATAATAAAGACTTCTTAGCATATTAGAATAGTAGTCTGACTTGAAAATATTGTCCCATTTTACAATGATATTAGCATTGAAAAAGGAGAATGTTGTGGATATAGCAACTTCCATATTTATCTGAAAGTTAACATTGACTTGTTAATTATAAATGGTTTTGAAGTAAAAGTTATCGTTAACTTGTTAATTATAAATAGTTTTGACATATTTAGGTTATATTTTTACTTTCTAAATTTTTTTATCAATATATATATTTAAGATACTCTAATTTAAAAATTAACAATAAAAATTTTCACGATTATATCTTCGGAGTTTTGAGTATAATTTAAAGGTAAAGTTTCTGATTTTTTAATATATTTTTAGTTTATTAAATATTTGAATATGTTATAATTAATTTGTAATTTGTCATTAACGTGGACATTGTATTAGTATTTTAAATCATAACATTTATATTAAATGATATTGTATTTATTTTTGTATCTTCTTTTTTATTTTTCAATTACTTATTATTTATAATAATTTAATATTAATAAATAATTTAATTTTTGTATTTGTAATTTCATTATACTTTGTCACATGTAATGTAATAATTGTTGAATTTATGTTCTTGTAGAGTTCACATAAGTTTAATAATAATATGACTAAATCAAATAATTTAAGTTACTCAATTCAAATACTACATAAATAGTTTCTTTTATTATAAAAAAGCGTATGATTCTATTAAACATGTCGTAATAATAAAATAATAATGATAATATTCAATCATTTCCACAGCTTATAGAATAGGATAATATTTGACTTGGGAAACTTAGAATATTCAATAACTTAGAATATTATTTACTATATTCTTTCCTAAATATGCTAATTTATTGTATTTTTAGAAATTAGTGTGTCTCTATCATTAAATTTTGCTTTTTGTTTTTTATTTTTAATATTAGATATTAGATTTTGCTATTTATTTTTTCCTCTATCACAAATACAATACCATTTATATATCTTTGTGATATATTGTAAAACTGTTGGAGTTTGGTTGTGCCTACATACTTTTTCTAGTTTCATACAGGTGCTTTTGTTTTTTTTCTAGTCCAACTGTGTTATAATTGGTTTATATTATGTTGCTTAGAAAGTATTTATCTGGAAGTGAAAAAAGAAAAAAAAAACAAGTAGAGCAATTGATGGAATCCCAAAAAGGAGTAATTAATAAATTTATTAAATGAGTAGGCTCCTCTAGTGAGAGTCCCGAGGAATTAGGTGAAGGTAGTTTTGAACAACATAAAGAAAACTTAAGTGATGAGATTCATATTCATGAGGATATTAAAAATCTGAGTGCACATAATCATGTACAAATGCATCCACTTTAGAAAATTTAAAGGCAATTGAGCAAGTAAGCCATATACTAGACATTTATGATCCTAAAAATTGGGATAATTTTGACAATAAAGTAAGGGATATTTTAGTTAAAAAGGGACTCGCAAAAGAATTGAATCTTATTTTTCCTTTAGACAATACCTCTCGTCATTTTTCATATTCTTATTATTATAGAAATTTGAGTAATAGAGAGATTAGCGATAGAAAATGGTTGGTTTATTCTAAACATGTAGATAAAGTATATTGGTTTTGTTGTAAATTGTTCAAATCTACTAACAAACAAAGTGGATTAGCAAATGACGGATTTAGAGATTGGAAACATCTTAGTGAGAGACTCAAAGAATATGAGAATTGCATTGAGCATATGACTAATATGAGAACGTGGAATGAATTAAGAGTGAGATTGAGCAAAAATCAAACAGTTGATAAAGATTTGCAACAAGAAATTGTAAAGGAAAAAGAATGTTGGAGACAAGTTTTGATAAGAATAGTTTCTGTTGTGAAATATCTTGCTAAATATAATTTAACTTTTCGAGGATCCAATGAGAAAATTTACCAAGATGGTAATGGTAATTTTTTAGGATTGATTGAGATGATTGCTGGATTTGATGTGATAATGCAAGATCAT